>PVIH01025632.1:0-20290 GCA_004025045.1 Sigmodon hispidus
TCTCTCTCTCTCTCTCTCTCTCTCTCTCTGCTGTTTGGTTAGTTTAGATAAGGTTTTATCTATCTTGTTAACTTTCTCAAAGAACCAACTCTTTGATTCATTGATTTTCTGTATTGTTGTATTTCTTTCCATTTTGTTGATTTCAGCTCTAAGTTTGATTATTTCCTGCCGTCTACTTTTTCTAGGTGAGTTAGCTTCTAATTGTTCTAGGACCCTCAGCTTTGCTGATAGTTCTCTTGGGAGGGATTTCTCAAGGTTTTTCATATAGGCATCTAGTGCTATGAATTTTCCTCTTAAGACTGCTTTCATTGTATCCCACAAGTTTGGGTATGTCATGGATTCGTTTTCATTAAATTCTAGGAAGTCTTTGATTTCTTTCTTAATTTCTTCCTTGACCCAGAGGTGGTTCACCTGAGTGATGTTTAGTTTCCATGAGTTGGTAGGCTTTCTATGATTCTTGATGTTGTTGAACTCTAACTTTAGACTATGATGATCTGAAATGGTACAAGGAGTTATATACATTTTTTGGTACCTGTTGATCTTTGCTTTATGACCTAGTATGTGGTCAATTTTAGAGAAGGTTCTATGGGGTGCTGAGAAATATGTATATTCCTTTTTGTTTGGGTGGAGGGTTCAGTTTATATCTACTAAGTCCATTTGGGTCATAACTTCTGCTAGATTCCTTATTTCTCTGTTCAGTTATCGTCTAGTTGACCTATCCAAGGGTGAAAGTAGGGTATTGAAGTCTCCCACTATTAGTGTGTCAGGTTTGATATGCAGTTTAAGGTGTAGAAGTATTTCTTTTACATATGTAGGTGCCCTATGCTGGGGGCATAGATATTCAGGATTGAGATTTTGTCTTGGTGAACTTTTCCTGAGATGAATAAGTGGTGACCTTCCTGGTCTCTTTTTATTGATTTTAGTTTAAGGTCTATTTTGTTAGATATTAGAATGTCTATACTAGCTTGTTTCTTGGGCCATTTGATTGGAAAGTCTTTTTCTAACCCTTTACTCTGAGCCTGTGTCTGTCTTTAAAGTTGAGGTGTGTTTCTTGTATGCAGCAGAAGAATGGTTTGTTTTTGTATCCATCGTGTTAGGGTGTGTCTTTTCATAGGTGAATTGAGTCCATTGATATTAAGAGATATTAATGACCAATGATCAGTATTTCCCATCATTTTTGACAGTAGCTTGCATTTCCTTTTTTCGGGGGGGGGGGTTCTTCTGTGGGCTTATCAATTGTCTGTGGTTACATGGGTGTTTCTGGTTTTCTTAGGTTGGAGTTTTCCCTCTTGTGCTTTTTGCAGGATGGGATTTGTGGTTAGGTATTGTTTAAATCTGGTTATGTTGTGAAATATCTTGTGTACTCTATCTATGTTGATTGGTAGTTTTGCTGGGTACAGTAGTCTAGGTTGGCATCCATGCACTTTTAGTGTCTGTATAAAGTCTGACCAAGACCTTCTTGCTTTCATTGTTTCCATTTAATAGTCAAGTAATTGTGATGGGTCTGCGTTTATAAGTGATTTGACCTTTTCCCTTTGCAACTCTTAGTATTTTTTTCTTTGTTCTGTAGGTTTAGAGGCTTGATTATTATATGGCGAACAGACTTTTTTTGTGGGTCTAATCTATTTGGTGTTCTGTAGGCTTCCTGTATTTTTATAGGCACTTTCTTCTTTAGGTTGGGGAAGTTTTCTTTTATGATTTTATTGAGTACATTTTCTGTGCCTTTGAGCTGGTATTCTTCTCCTTGTTCAATTCCAATTATTCTCAGGTTTGGTCTTTCCATGGTGTCCCAAATTTCCTGGATATTTTGTGTTATGACTTTTTTGGTTTTATTGTTTTCTTCAACTGAGTCTTCCATCCCAGAAATTCTCTCTTCCATCTCTTGGATTCTGTTGGTTGGTTAGGCTTGAATCTCTGGTTCTGGGTTGTTTTTTTAGGTTTTCTATTTCTAGTTTTATTTCGGATTGTGCCTTCTTTATTCTTCTATTTTAGTTTTTTGATTCTTCGTAAATTTCCTTCGCCTGTTTGTTTTCTTTTTCTTGGTTTTCTTTATTTTCTTTCAGGGCTTATCTCTGAGGCGTGTGCCCTGGACCAAGGGACCCAGCTGTTCCTTTGCTGCTAATTTCCCAGCTGTGTTCTGGGTGGTCAGTGCTCTGTGCTGCTGTGGAGTGGCTGTTCAGGGCCCTGGTTCAGGTGACAAAAGTCACCTTCTGACCTGTGACCTCTCAGCTGTGTTTTAGGAACTCCTCTGCTTCCCTGCTGCTATTATGCCAGCTGTCATCTGTGGAGACTGTGTTCCCAGCTGAAGGCAAGTTTCTTACCTCTGAGGAATGTGCCCAGGACCAAGGGACTCAGCTGTTCCCTCGCTGCTGATTCCCCAGCTGTGTTCTGGGTGAGCAGTGCTCCATGCTACCAAAGTCAATATTTTAAAATCTGCAGAGTGTGTGGTTTGTAAAGTAGCACATTGCTCTTCTAGCTGCCACTGCTCTTGCTATCCTCCATTAACACCAGACTCTGCTTCTGCAGCCTTTCAGTGTAGACCTTCTAGGCCTTTAGAAGTACAAGATGTTCAGCCCTGAAAACATACATACAAGTAATATTATATGGACTGAGCAGCTTATAACTAAGAATATAAATATGTATGCATGCATACATACATATATGAATGCAATAACATGTAGTGGAAAAAGAGGTCATGAGCTTGAAAGGGAGCAGAGAGGAGTATATGGGAAGGTTTGGAGGGAGGAGAGGAAAAAGAAAGAAATGTTATGATTATGTTATAATCTCAAAAAATAAAGCAAAGCACAAGATTAGGAATGCTGAGATACCCAGTTGCACAGACATGACTGCCCATTATTGGACTATACAGGCCCTATCATGTAAGACAATCTAGTAAATGTCACTTTTACAATATGTGTTTGTGTATGTGTACAGAAATGTGATACATATGTACATACAAACATTGTATTACTTTAGTTCTTATGGAAAACCCTGCCTAATACATATTGTACAATTCCATTTATGAGTTGCATTGAGATGCCAAATTCACAAACAGAAAATATAGTGGCTACCAGGAACTGGGGACAGTACAAAATGCAGAGCTATTATTGTCAGTGGGTAAAATGCTTCAGTTTTGCAAGGTGAAAAAAAGGTTCTGGAGAGCTGTGAAACAATATCCATATACTTCAGATTACTCGATAGTATACCTTAAGTATCTAACACAGAAAATTTTATGTTACACATGACTTTGCCACTATTAAAAATAAATTTGGTCAGATGAGATGACACAGCAAGTAAAGTCAGGACTAACGACATGAGTTATAACTTCAGGACCCACATGGTGACAAGAGAGAGACAACTGATGCATATTGTTCTTCGGCTTCCACATCTGTGTCCTTTGGTTTTTGTGTGCATACTGACACATGTGCACACACACATATAAGTGAATCAATAAATAAATAAAAGTAATTTAAAAAATTTTTATTCAGACATGAATGCACATGCCAGTAATCTCAGCAATTAGAAGATAAAGCAAGAGGATTGCCAGTTTGAGGCATCTTGTGCTGTATAATAAGATCATGTCTCAAAAAAATAATAAAGAAAAATTTTTCTTTTCTTTTTACTTATATATTTATTATTTGGTGATTGTACATCATACACCCCATAAAACTCAGTTATCAGACCTCTCAGATTCATTCCCACTCTTATGATCTCCCCATTTACAAAAACGCCCATTCATGCTGCTCATTTACTTACTGGAGCATAATGAAACTCCCTGTGGCCAGACCCGTAAAGAAAACAAGTCATAAAGAAAAAAATTTAAAAAAATAAATTTTAAAATATACAAAATGTTTTAAAAGAAGAGCAAATGTATAATGTCAAGGAATAAATGAAAGAAAATGTTATTTTTAAAAAGAAAACTAATCATAAAAAATGATAAATGTTAAATATGGGGAGTTAGGAGGAAATATGAGTGGGGAAGCAGTGATTTTTCTATTTCTTAATTGTGGCCAGGGTTGCAGAGATATCACCTTTGTAATTATTTCTTAACTGTAGCACATATATCTTACCTATACTCTGTGAACATCTTTTAAAAAGAAAATTGTCATCAAAAAGTGAAAAAGAAAATCTATTACTATAATTCATGGTGTAAATTGGCCAACTGTTGAAAATTCCATACTTATATCAATACATGAAAATGCCTTTCAATAACTTCAGATCCAGTCCACACTAAAATTTCCTGGCAAACTAGAAACAGAAAGGCATCCTTAAGGTTATAAAGATTCTCTATACAAAACCCTTTCTTAATCATCTTCCTCACAGTTGGAACAAATCAAAGTTTCCCCTTAGCCATAAAGAATAATTTCTAGTACTGCCTTGTGTTCAAGCATCTGCCCTGTAAAATATAAGGTTCAAAATAAATATAGGAATTGAAAAGGAATAAGCAAGACTACTTGAAGATAGTATGTGAGTACTGAAAATACAAATGAATTTATACAACAGTATCCAAGGTTATAAGTATAAAAATAATCTGGAAAACTCACTTGCATTTCTCTGTTATTAATGACAGATACACAGAAAACAAAATGTTTAAAGAGTATTGTTTACAATATCTCCATGAAATATGAAATGCTAGGGAATAAATGAAGTAAGTGCAACAGAGGAACATGTCAGCTCACAGAAAGCTTTGAATGATGCCCAAGTTTGGATTTGCAAGAGGAAGTTAAGAGAACTGAGCAGAGCAAGAGAAGAGAGTTTTTCAGCTTTTCAAGACATTTTCCCTTCCTTTTCAGCTGAGGACAGAGTGGCTTGCAGTTGAAGGATTCCTAGACACAGGCTGGGTGGCTGTGGTTTGTTTCTGATATTCCAACTTTTCCTCAATATCTGGCTTTGGAATTTTATTATATTCTAACTAGAGTTTGTGCAATAGATGACAGCTGTTGCAATGGTAGAGTCAGCACAGGAGTAAAACAAAGAAAAGCCAAATGTTACTCTCTGGGTCTCCCTCTCTCTCCTCTCCTCCTCCTCCTCCTCCTCCTCTTTTTCTTTCTCTTTCTCTCTCTCTCTTTCTCTCTCTCTCTCTCTCTCTCTCTCTCGTGCGTGTGCGTGTGCGTGTGCGTGTGTGTGTGTGTGTGTGTGTGTGTGTGTGTGTGTGGTTTGTGCATGTCACAGGTATCACAGCATGGTAGGTCAGAGGGAAAGTTTCCATGAGTTGGTAGGCTTTCTTTGGGTTTTGATGTTGCTGAACTCTAACTTTAGGCCCTGATGGTCCGATATGTTACTAGGGATTATTTCCACTTTTTTGTATCTGCTGATATTTGCTTTATGACCAATTATGTGACAAAGTCTTATATTAATTATAAACTACCCCATGGCTCAAGCTTGTTATTTACTAACTCTTACTCTTAAACTAACCCATGATTTTTATCCATGTTTAGCCACATGGCTTGGTACCTTTTCTCAGAGGATGATTCTCATCTTGCTTCCTCTGTATCTGGTTGGCATCTGCTCTATTCTTCCTCTTCCCTGAATTCTACTTATCTAATCACCTGACCTATATTTTTTATCTGCACAGCCTCTGGCCAATCAGTGTTTTATTAAACCAGTATTTACAGTGACAAATACTTACAGTGTAGAAGAGCATAATCCCATAGCACATAACAGTCATTCTTTTCCTTATAGACTTCACTTAGTTCCTTTTAATCTGCAGGGTTGGTGTTAGTTTCCAGACCTCTCCAGTCAGCTTTTGGATTCTTCTTATTTTATATCCCTGTTCATGCTCTGTGTAGACAGTTGTTTCTCCTGCTTTTAAAGCTCAATTGGTCCTCCATCATATAAAGAAATTGAAGGAAAAAAAAACACATGATCATATCCTTAGATGCTGAAAAAACCTTTGACAAAATCCAACACTCCTTTAGGATAAAAACCCTGGAGAGATCAGGAATGCAGAGAAAATAAATATAATAAAGGCGATTTACAAGAAGCCAACAGCCAACATCAAACTTAATGGAGAAAAACTCAGAGCAATCCCACTAAAATCCTCTCTCCCCTTATCTATTCAATATAGTGCTTGAAGTTTTAGCTAAAGCAATAAGAGAACAAAAGGAGATTAAGGGGATACAAATTGGAAAAGAAGAAGTGAAACTATCTCTATTTACAGATGATATGATTGTATACATAAGTGATCCACAGACTTCTACCAGGGAAATCCTACAGCTGATAAACACCTTCAGCAATATAGCAGGATACAAGATTAACTCAAAGAAATGAGTAACCCTTCTATACACTAAAGACAAAAGGGCTGAAAAAAATAAAGGAAACATCACCCTTTATAATAGCTGCAAATAGCATTATATACCTTGGAATGACTATAATCAAAGAAGTAACAGATCTATTTGACAAAAACTTTAAGTCACTGAAGAAGGAAATTGAAGAGGATATCAGAAAATGGAAAGATCTCCCATGTTCCTGAATAGGTAGGATCAACATAGTAAAAATGACAATTCTTCCAAAAGCAATCTACAGATTCAATGCTCTGTCCATCAAAATCCCAACACAATATTTTACAGACCTTGAAAGAACAATAGTCATCTTCATTTGGAATAACAGGAAAGCTAGGATTGCCAAAACAATTTTGCTCAACAAAAGAACCTCAGGAGGTATCATCATCCCTGACTTCAAGTTATATTATAGAGCTACAGTAATAAAAACAGCCTGGTACTGGCATAAAAACAGACTTGTAGATCAGTGGAATCAAATTGAGGATCTGGGCATTAACCCAAAAACCTATGAACACCTGATCTTTGACAAAGAGGCCTAAAATACTCAGTGGAAAAAAGATAGTATCTTTAAAAAATGGTGTTGGCATAGCTGGTTGGTAGTGTGTAGAAAAATGCAAGTAGATCCAAGCCTGTCACCCTGCACAAAACTCAAATCCAAGTGGATCAAAGACCTCAACATAAACCCAGCCACTCTCAACTTGATAGAAAAGAAAATGGGAAATATCCTCCAACGTATTGGCACAGGCGACCACTTCCTAAATATAACTCCAGTGGCACAGACACTAAGATCAACAATCAATAAGTGGGACCTCCTGAAACTGAGACGCTTCTGTAAAGTCAAGAACACAGTCAATTGGACAAAATGACAGCCCACAGAATGGGAAAAGATTTTCACCAACCCTACAAGTGATAGAGGACTGATCTCTAAGATATATAAAGAACTCAAGAATCTAGAGCCCAAAACCTTGAATAACCCAATCAAAAAATGGGGTTCAAAACAAAAAAGGGAATTCTCAGCAGAAGAACTACAAATGGCTGAAAGGCACCTGAAAAGTTGCTCAACATCTTTAGCCATCAGAGAAATGCAAATCAAAACAACTTTGAGATACCACCTGACACCTGTTAAATTAACTAAGGTAAAAGTCACAGATGACAGCCTTTGCTGGAGAGGATGTGGGGCAAGGAAAACACTCCTCTATTGTTGGTGGGAGTGTAAGCTTGTTCATCTACTCTAGAATGCAGTATGGTAGTTTCTCAGAAAACTGGGAATTCATCTCCCCAAGGACCCAGCAATACCACTTCTGGGTGTATACGCTAAAGATGCACATTCGCACTCCAAAGGCATTAGCTCAACTATGTTCATAGCAGCATTATTTGTAATAGCAAGAACCTGGAAACAACCTAGACGCTCCTCAACTGAAGAATGCATTAACAAACTGTGGAACATCTACATAATGGAGTACTACTCAGCAGTAGGAAAAAATGATACCTAAAATTTGCAGGCAAATGGATGGATTTGGAGAATATCCACCTGAGCAAAGTCTCACAAACCCAGAAAGATAAGCAGGGGATGTACTCACTCATTAGTGGACTCTAAACAAAAAAGATAAAAGCAAAGCATGTCCAAGCTGCAAACCACATCCACTGAACAGCTTGGCATCTGATACACCTTGCACTGGCACCTTGGATTCCACTCCCTCTAGAAGAACATCTGACTCAGTCTTGATGTTGGGGGAGGAAACTGGATCTGCCAGGAGTGGATGCTGAACTAAGCCATATTGGGACACTGGGACATTGGGACCTTGGGACCTCCTGCCCTTGCTGGGGAGGAATGGGGAGATATGGAGAAGAGAATGTGACTGGAGGAGGTGGGAGGGAAAAGGGACCTTGATCAAGAACATACACAGAGAGAAAATGTGACTTTATTCATAATAATAAAAAAAAGATGCAAAAAAAGAAAAAACAAAAACAAACAAACAGAAAGCTCATTTGTGTTTCATGTTTTTATATTACATTTGTAAATGTTAAGAACCTGAGAGCTAGAACCAAAACCTAACAAATAAAGAGTAAAATGCCAGAACTTCCCAATGCCATAAAAACCAGATGCAAGGACACAGCTACAGCTTGGACACTTGCCTTGGGCTGGTAAAAATCAGTCATTAGCCTACCCAGTACTTCTGGCACCTTGCATGTTCTGGTACCATTGCAGTGGGCAAGTATGTGGTGGAGAAAAAATATATATATTTTCCCCACCATACACACACACACACACACACACATATATATATATATATATATATATATATATATATATATATAGAGAGAGAGAGAGAGAGAGAGAGAGAGAGAGACAGAACTGTTTATGTGATGGGGAGAGAGCCGGATCTAGAGAGTCAAGAGCAGAGAGGTCCTGGCTGACATTGGTGGCCTGCTTGCCACCTGGGGCTATGGTGATGTCTGCCCCTGGGCTGCGACCAGGGACCATGTCTGGATCTGTAGCCCTGACTCAGACATGATGGTCTACATTGATGTCTGTGGCTCCTGTTAACACAAAGGAACATGCAGATACCTGGGAGGCTGGACTGCAACCTGTGACCATGCCAGTGTCTGGAGGATGTGCCCCCACAGGGCCCATGCCAATCTGAGAGGTCTATGCTGCCACCTGAGTCCATATGATATCTGGGACAGACTACTGCTGAGGGCTGTTTGTGGGTAGTCTGTGTTCTCACCCAGGGCCATCGTGATGTCTAGACCTGAACTGTGGCTGAGAACCATGTCTGCATTAATTGCCCTACCTAACACAGCCATGGTCTGTGTTGATGTTCATGGCTCCTGCTACCATAGAAGGCCAAGCAGATGCTTAGGGTCTGGGCTGACACCTGGAGACATATTGGCATTTGAGTGTCATGGTGCCACTGTGGCCATGTCAATCTGGCTGACCTTCAGTGTCAGGTAGGGCCATGATGACATCCAGGCACAGGCTGCTGCCAAGAACCATGTTTGGGTCCATGATCCTACTTCAGCCTAGGTCTATGCTGATGCTCATGGCTCGTGTTGCCACCAAAGGCCACACAGATGTCAAGAATCTGCCCCCTACACACAGTGGTCATGTTGGTGTCCAAGGACTGTGTCCACAGCCAGGGACATACTGAGTAATTTGCTCTGCCAACAGGGGGCATCATGCAGGCTAAGCTGAAGCCAGGGCCATATCTGGGTCTATGTCCCAGCAACATCCAGGATCTGCATTTATGTCTGAGGCTCCTGTATTAATCTTACCCTAAAGTATCTGAAATTCCCTTCAAGGACTAGGTGTGTAGCCCAGTGGTAGGGTATTTGCTTAGCATGCATGAAACCCCAAGTTTAATCACCAAACCCTCAAAAAAAGAAATTTTTTAAGCCAGCCATATTTAAATGAAATCTTTATAGACAAATTATATCCATAATAGGCATGTTTTTATTTTGCTTTTTATATATTGTGATTATTTATCTCAACCTATATTTCCCCTTCAGGGCCTCAGTAATGTTTCAAAGTAATCTTTGTACCCTCCAGAACCTAGAAAATTCCTGGGGCTGGAGAGATGGCTCAGAGATTAAGAGCACTGACTATTCTTCCAGAGGTCCTGAGTTCAATTCTCAGCAACCACATGGTGGCTCACAACCATCTATGATGAGATCTGGTACCATCTTCTGTATACTGTATACATAATAAATAAATAAATAAATAAATAAATAAATATTAAAATAAAAGAAAATTCCCAAGCATACAATACAGGTATTGAACAAATTCAAGAGGAGAGTATTTTGAACACTAAAATCCAACCTCTCAAAGCTATCATGATCCTTTCTTATTGTGTGAGTTGGAACTTAAGTTAAAAGGAGACAGGGAGGACAAACTTCAGAATCACTTCACAGAAAACTCAGTGGGTGACATATGTTTATGAAGAGGGGAAATATATCAGAACTGATCCCAAGTATCTAACTCAGATAGACAGTGCTAACCAACACAATAAGCACTGAGATGAGAATGGATCTGGGGAAAATGTGAAATGTGCAGTCTAAGTCATATTGAGTTTGAAATTTTGAAATTTGTCATCTACACCTCAGACTGTCATGTGGATGTCATATTTACAACATTTGAGAAAGATCTCTGATCACAAAATCTCATCTAGTCTATAAATGGCATAATATTTTGATAAAAGTTATTGTAAGTTATCCACAACAATTTAGGAAATGTAATAAATATAAACATCTTATATAAAATTATCATTCTCCCAGAGTTTGCATAATTTTCTTGATGAGGCATATAACTGTTGCAGCATTTGCTTAATTGATAATTTGTGCATAATTTTCTAAACTTTGGAACATAATTATCATCACTTGTGTTGGAGTTAACACTGAAATGAAACATAGTGGTGGAATACTGTAGACACCAATGAAGTTTCAAAGATAGCAAACAAGGAAAAAGAAAGAAAAACTGTGGTTACTGTAAAAAACAGAAGGCTTCTGTCAAATGCCACATAATTTAACATAACCCAGGGTGAAATAAAGTTGGACATAATCAGAGCATCAATCTAAAGCAAAATTAAGTGAGCTTTTGATAAAGCAAACCAAATCAGAAGATTTTAGTTTTAATTACAACTTTCCATTATATATTTGAATATGAAAAAGCCATGTAAAAATCCCTGTGCCTTAGTCTCCTTATCATAATTTCAAATGAAATTGTCAGAAGAGATACTTCCAATTCCTCCAGTTTGTTATCCAAGCGTCTGGTCTCCATGGTATTCTCTTGTTCATTTATACCCAGCATGATTGCCCCATTGTTTCACTGAAAAGGTTAGATTTTACTTATAAAGGAGTTTTGATAAGTTAAAAATGCTTTATAAGTATAATATAAAATTATTTTACTCTTTGTGGTGTGTGTTTGTGTGTGTGTGTGTGTGTGTGTGTGTGTGTGTGTGTGTGGCCCATGTGCATGCCTACGCAATAGAAATGCCTGCGTGTGGGCCTGTGCTGTGTAGCATCTTACTCCAAGACTGAAATATTTGAACTCCTAAGGACTCCTTAAGACAGAAGAAGGTAAACAACTCAAAATAGCTTAAGGAAGTCTCTGAAACTCACCAGATTCAGTGGCCCACTGCTCCCAGAATAAACAACACAGGCTTCTTGGGTTCGCAATGAAACAAGCAGAGCTGCAAAGATGACTCTGAGATCTGAGTAGCTGCCTAAAAGTAGAAACTGCCCAGTTGCCTGGGGTTTAGATCAACTAAGTCCTTCGAAAGGACACTCTCCAGCCTATTGAACTCTCTGCAGGCTGTGCAGTGTGCTCCAGGCTCCCAGCTTCTGTGAGCTGTCACTCATGTTGGAGTGAGCTTTGGTAATGAAGCTGTCTTTGAGTCATTTTTGGCCTTCTAACTAACCTCTCATTCATACTCCTGTAAGTAACCCAAATAAAATTCTTTGGCTCACCAAGTTGAACTTTGGCAATAAGTACTCATACTTTAGTCTGTTCTGGACTCCCTATCTGGGGTGAGTAGATGTGTGTGTTGCAGCTCCCCAGGAAAAGTCTTGTCACATAACAGAATGTTCATATGTGTTTATGTGTATGTGGAGGCATGAGGCAAATGTCATAAATCTTTCTCAACTGTTCTTCCTGTGTTATTCCTCTTTTTCTTTTCCTTTTAAGACAAGGTCTCACTATGCAGCCTGAAACTCACTATACAGACCAATCAAGATCCTCTGCCTCTGCCTCTCAAGTGCTGGGATTAAAGACATACACCATCATGCCCTGTTCTATCTCTTTTTTTAAAGTAAGATCTCTCGACCAAACACAGGGACCATTTATATATCAATTTTTGCTAACCAGCTTGCTCTAGGAATCTTGTCTTATCCTCCTAGAATTGCAGGTGGGCCACCAAGTCTACCCAGCACTTCTATGGGTTCTGGGAACTGAACTATAGTTTTTCTTCTTTCCTGGAAAATAATTTAACCACTGAGAAAACTCCCCAGTCTTTGATATATGACTCTACATACATATATAACTTATGTACATAAATCCACACAAATAAAACTGTTTTGAGATTGAACATGATTCTATTAATTACTTAAAAGAACCTTTCACAAATGAAGAAACTGGACTACAAAGTAAATACCATAAGAGAATCTTTTCAAGAGATGTGTATCAAAATGTCATAAAGAAACAATGCTGTACTCTGTAGTTAATATTGTTTCACTCCCTTATCAAGCCAAATTTAAAGACATGAATAACTATTTTAATATATTACATGGCTTCTGTCAGCCAGGATTTGAAAAGGTTTCAGCTAGGAGGTGCCAGCACAAAGAATCTCACTGAGTTGTAGTTGAGTACTGAACGATGTTAAAAGGGTGAGGAGGACACACACACACACACACAATAATAATAATGATGACAAAAATTATTAAAGAAAATATAAAATTATTAAATATGGTAATTTTATTATGGTGCCAAGAAAAAATACCCTACCCTATACATTCGATTTTCTCCTTTCAACTTCTTCAACTTCCATAGTGCAAAGACATTTTTTGGTGTCTACAAATGAAAATAAAGCAAAAATATTATAAACAAGATGTAGGCTGTTAATATAACAAATCATTGATTGCATTATTTATTTGCACTACAAATAGGATGCTAATTTTGACGAGTAATACTTGATCTGTATTTAAGATCGTAATATTCACAAGTAGAAAAATAGACTTGTTTAATCTAGCATGACAGTGAATGCCTGTTATTCCAGCTCTAGAGAGGTAGAGGCAGGAAGCTCAGGGGTTCAAGCCCAGCCTCAGCTATATAATGAGTTCAAAGCCAGCCAAAGATATATAAGACTCAGCCACAAGCCATGGGAGGGCAGAGAACCACACACCTAGTCCCACTAGTCTTTATGTTTAATAAAATATTCTTAAATTTTTCTACCAACTGCATTAAATATCAACTTTGAGGTTTATTTTGAACAGACACTGCCAACTCCAGTTGGACCAAAATGTGAATGACTGTTCTTCTAGATAGACAACCCAATCTCTATGACCTAGGCTTTTTCCCCCATCCTCATCCATTTCATCTCCAGTTACAGGCCAGCAGGCAAGTCACCTGCACACAGACCTTTCCACAACCACCACCCCATCAAACCCTATAATCTACAAGTCCCAAACCCACCCATTCCCCAAGACCTCAGGAGCTTCCTAAGATACCAACTCTGCCATTATTCACTGAACCAAGACGGTACCCTAATGCACAAACACTGCCTACACCAGTTGGAAAAAGAGATAGGTAGATGCCAATGGAAGAATAGACTTAACAACATAAAGAACAATATAGCACCACCAGAACCTACCAGTTCTACAACAGCAAACCCTGAACATCCCAAAGTACAAGAAACAGAAGAAAATGACCTTTAAAAAAATTATGAAGTTGATAGAGGCCTTTAAAGAGGAAATGAAAATTTTCCTTTAAGAAATCAAGAAAAAGGCAAACAAAAAATGGAAGAAATTGATAAATCCCTTAAAGCAAACCAAGAAAAAGCAATCAAACAGGTGAAGAAAACAGTTCAAGACTTAAAAAGTGAAGTAGAAGCAATAAAAGAGACACAAATGAAGGGAATTCTGGAAATGGAAAATCTAAGCAAATGAACAGGAACTGTAGATACAAGCATAATCAACAGAATGCAAAGAGTAAAAGAGAAAATTTCTGGAGTGGAATATTTAAAAGAAGAAATAGATTTGTCAATCAAAGAAATCAATAAAGACAATAAAGTCCCAACACAAAGGTCCAGGAAATCTGGGACATCATGAAAAGATGAAACCTAAAAATAATAAGGATAGAAGAAGGAGAAGAATACCAGCTCAAAGGCACAAAAAACATATTGAACAAAATCACAGGAAAAAGAATTTTCTCAACCTAAAGAAGAAAATGCCTTTGAAGATACAAGAAGCTTATAGAACACCAAACAGACTAGACCCCCCAAAAAAGTCCCCTTACCGCATAATGATCAAACCACTAAACATATAGAATAAAGAAAGAACATTAAGAGCTACAAAGGAAAAGGTCCAAGTAACTTATAAAGACAGACCCATCAGAATAACACCTGACTTCTAAATGGAGACTATGAAGACCAGAAGGTCCTGGCATATGTTATGCAGACACTAAGAGACCACAAATGTCAGTCCAGACTACTATACCCAGCAAAGCTATCAATCACCATAGACAGAATACACAAAATATTTCATGAGAAAACCAGATTTAAACAATATCTATCCACAAATCTAGCCCTACAAAAGACACTAGAAGTTAGATGTATCCACTAAAATACAGGAAATAGATAATTCCACAACAGAAAACCCCAAAGAAGGAAGACACACATACACACATATACACACACAATACCACCCAAAAATAACTAAAATAATAACTGATCACTAATTTTCTTTAATATTAAGGGATTCAATTCGCCTATTTTAAAAAAGCATAGGCTAGCAGAACGACGACAGGGTCCATCCTTCTGCTGCATAAAAGAAAGACACTTCAACTTCAAATATAAACACTACCTCAGAGCAAAGGTATATAAGCAAAGTTCAATAAAATGAACTTAAGAAGCAAGATGGTCACCAACTGATGTTCATCTGACTGATGAACATTGTTCCCCATGATAAAAATGGAACGAACATTGCCAAATTCTTCTTTATGAGGCTACAGTTACCCTGATACCCATGCAACACAAAAATGCCACAATGGAAGAGAATTACAGACCAATCTCCCTCATGAACACTGATACAAAAAAATCAATAAAATTACCAAATCTAAGAACACATCAAAAAAAATCAACCACCATTATCAGAGATATAGAGATGGATCAACATAGGAAAATCTGTTAATGTCATCCACCATATAAAGAAACTGAAAGAAAAAAAACACACGATCATCTCATTAGATGCTGAAAAAGTCAACACTTCTTTATGAAAAAGGTCTTGGGGAGATCAAGGATACAAGGAACAAACCTAAACATAATAAAGACAATCTACCAAAAGCCGAGAGCCAATATCAAATTAAATGGAAAAAAACCCTTAAGTGATCCCACTAAAAACAGGAACAAGACAAGGCTGCCTACTCTCCCCATATTTATTCAATATAGTATCTGAAGTTCAGGCTAGAGCAATAAGACAACTAAACGAGATCAAGGGAATACAAATTGGAAAGGAAAAAGTCAAACTTTTGCTGTTTGCATATGATATGATTGTGTACATAAGTGACCCCCAGGGACCTCCTACAGCTGATAAACACCTTCAGTAATGTGGCAGGATACAAGATTAACTCAAAAATTCAGTAGCATTCCTATATACAAATGATAATTCTCAGGCTGAAAATAAAATTTAAAAACATCATTCTTTGTAATAGCCACAAGTAATATAAAATACCTTGAGATAAATCTAACCAAAAAAGTGAAACACCTGTATGACAATAACTTTAAGTCTTTGAAGAAAGAAATTGAAAAAAATAGCAAAAAAATGAAAGTATCTCTCTTGTTCTTAGGTAAGAGCAACATAATAAAAATGACAATCTTACCCAAGGCAATGTAATCTCCATCAAAATCTCAACACAATTCTTCATAGACCTTGAAAGAACAGTACTCAATTTTATATGGACAAAAGAAAAACAGGTTTGCCCAAAACAATCCTGTACAATAAAGGAAATTTTGGTGGTACCACCATCCATGGCTTCACGCTCTAGTATAGAGCTATGGTAATTAAAAAAAAAACAGCCTGATATAGGCATAAAAAAAACAGACATATGGATCAATGAAATTCAATTAAACATCCTGACATTAACTCACACAAATATGAGCACGTGATTTTTAACAAAGAAGCTAAAAATATACAATGGAAAAGAGAAAGCATCTTCAGCAACTGGTGCTGGTATAAATGGATGGTATTGTGTAGAAAAATGCAAATAGATCCATATCTATCACCTTGTACAAAACTCAAATTCAAGTAGATCAAAGACCTCAACATAAACCCAGCTACACTGAACTTGATAGAAAAGAAAGTGAGAAATACCTTCTAACGCATTGGCACAGGTGACCACTTCCTAAATATAACACCAGTAGCACAGACACTAAAAACAGAAATTGGGGGCTGGAGAGATGGCTCAGAGGTTAAGAGCACTGGATACTCTTCCAGAGGTCCTGCGTTCAATTCCTAGCAACTAGATGGTGACTCACAGCTATCTGTAATGAGATCTGGTTCCTCTTCTGGTGTGAAAGCATACATGCACTGTATACATAAAAAAATAAATAAATCTTTAAAAAAAGAACAACAATCAATAAATATAACCTTCTGAAACTGAGAAGCTTCTGTAAGGCAACGGACATGATCAATAAGACAAAATGGCAGCAAACAGAATGAGAAAAGATCTTCACCAGCCCAACATCTAACCATAGGCTGATCTCTAAAATATATAGAGAACTCAAGAAACTAGAGGTTAAAATAACAAATAATCTAATTTTAAAATGAAGTTCAGATCCAAACAAAGAATTCTCAACAGAAGAATAGCAGATGGCCAAAAGACACTTAAAGAATTGCCCAACACACTTAGCCATCAGGGAAATGCAAATCAAAACAGCTCTGAAATACTATCTTATACCTGTCAGAATGGCTAAGATCAAATACATTGATGACAGCCTGTGCTGGAGGAAATCTAGAATAAGAAAACTTCCATTGCTGGTAAAAGTGACACTGTAAGGCCACTTTGGAAATCAGTGTAGGGGTTCCTCAGAAATCTGGGAATCAGTCTACCTCATTACACAGCAATATCACTCTTGGGCATATACTCAAAGGACACACATTCATATTACAAAGATATTTGTTCAACTATGTTCATAGCAGTATTTTTCATAAAGCCAGAACCTGCAAACAACCTAGATACCCTTCAACTGAAGAATGGATAGGGAAAATATGATACATTTACACAATGGAGAATTAATACAAAAAAAGGACACCTCTTAAAATTTGAAGGCAAATAGATAGAACTAAAAAAAAAATCATCCTGAGTAGCACAGACCCAGAAAGGTAAACATAAACACAGTATATATATACTGACACATAAGTGGATATTAGACATAAAGCAAAGGATAACCAGGCTACATTTCTTTTTTTTATTTTATTATTATGAACAAAGAAGTCACACTTTCTATCCTTGTATATCCTTATTGAAGGTCCTTTCCCCCTCCCATCACAACAGCTCATTCTCTCTTCTCCACAACTCCCCATCCCCTCCCTGGGCAGGCAGTAGGCGGTCCCAAGGTCCCACTGTCCCAGTATTGCTTAGTTCAGCCACCACTCCTGGCAGATACAGTTTTCTCCCTCCAACCTCAAGACTGAGTCAGGTGTTCCTCTAGGGGGAGTGGGATCCAAGGAGTCAGTCCAAGGTGTTTCTGATCCCAAGCTGTTCAGTAGTTGTGGTTTGCAGCTTGGGAATGCTTAGCTTTCTGTTTGTTTGCTTGCTTGCTTGTTTAGAGTCCACTAATGAGTACATCCCCTGCTTATTTTTCTAGGTTTGTGAGACAGACTTCCCTTTGGATTTTGGGATGGTCTCAAATTTGGATATTCTCCAAATCCATCCATTTGCCTGCAAATTTTAGGATATCATTTTTTCCTACTGCTAAGTAGTACTCCATTGTGTAGATGTACCACAGTTTGTTAATGCATTCTTCAGTTGAGGGGCATCTAGGTTGTTTCCAGGTTCTTGCTATTACAAATAATGCTGCTATGAGCATAGTTGAGCTAATGCCTTTGGAGTGCAAATGTGCATCTTTAGGGTATACACCCAGAAGTGGTATTGCTGGGTCCTTGGGGAGATTGATTCTCAATTTCCTGAGAAACCACCATACTGCATTCCAAAGTGGCTGAACCTGTTTACACTCCCACCAACAATGGAGGAGTGTTCCCCTTGCTCCGCATCCTCTCCAGCATAGTCTGTCCTCTGTGTCTTTTATCTTAGCCAATCTAACAGGTGTCAGGTGGTATCTCAAAGTTGTTTTGATTTGCATTTCTCTGATGGCTAAAGATGATGAGCACTTTTTCAGATGCCTTTCAGCCATTTGTAATTCTTCTGCTGAGAATTCCCTTTTTAGATCTGAACCCCATTTTTTGATTGGGTTATTCAAGGTTTTGGGCTCTAGATTCTTGAGTTCTTTATATATCTTAGAGATCAGTCCTCTGTCACTTGTAGGGTTGGTGAAAATCTTTTCCCATTCAGTAGGCTGTCGTTTTGTCCTATTGACAGTGTCCTTGGCTTTACAGAAGCTTCTTAGCTTCAGGAGATCCCACTTACTGATTGTTGGTCTTAGTGTCTGTGTCACTGGTGTTATATTTAGGAAGTGGTCACCTGTGCCAATATGTTGGAGGGTATTTCCCACTTTCTTTTCTATCAAGTTAAAAGTGGCTGGGATTATGTTGAGGTCTTTGATCCACTTGGATTTGAGTTTTGTGCAGGGTGACAGGCTCCGATCTATTTGCATTTTTCTACACACTTCCATCCAGCTATGCCAACACCATTTGTTAAATATGCTGTCTTTTTTCCATTGAATATTTTGGGCCTCTTTGTCGAAGGTCAGGTGTTCATAGGTTTTTCGGTTAATGTCTGGATCCTCAATTCTATTCCATTGATCCACAAGTCTGTTTTTATGCCAGTACCAGGCTGTTTTTTTTTTATGCTGCATGTATGCTCTTTATTAAGGTATGATGCTTATATAACTCATTTAAAATTGTAATGTATAATTGAGAAATACAGATTAATAGTCATCCATGATAACAAAACTTATAATTATATTAGTTAGGTTTTTGTAAGTATACAAAGATATATTTCAATTAGATAGGTAGTCTTGAAACACTTCAAAGACATGCAGAATATGGCATTTAAAATATTTAAAATATTTTAAGAACTTAGACTTTTTTGGACAATGAGACAAGTCTGCCCCTGGCAGCACCAATGTATTTCACAAAATGATGGGCATTGAAGAAACTTCATGTGGAATTTACTTTGTAGCAACAGTTCACCACTGGATAAGAAACTGCTCTGGTATTGAATGCTTAGTAGTATGCTGTATAAACTGGACATGCAGGTTCCATAGGAATGTGACCTCTGAACTTTGGCAGAACAAGCCAAGATGGTCCTTCAGGTTCCTGCTTTGCAAAAAAAATTGTCAGGCCATGCATCCTTCTGGATACAAGGAGAAGTGACTGATGGACTGTGTCAGATTTCCTGCATCACTGAAAGGTTTGCCAGAGACTTTGGGTCTATAGGCTGAAGATGATGCCCCAACATTACAAAGGAACTTTGGGTGACTGTCCAGGCAGACAGGTGTCATCTCTGTCGTTTTCTATACTTTAGAGTTGTTTGCATTTCCTGTTTATTTGGATAATATTATATCCTCCTGTGGTCTTCGATGTAGTTGAAGATTTAAGAACTGTAGGTATAGTTTTTCTTATTTTAAAATGTATATTAGATATGAAACTTTAGACTCACAAGGATAAGGCAGATAATGGAATTTGCACTACAAAGGCATTAGCTCAATTATGTTCATAGCAGCATTATTCATAATAGCAAGAACCTGGAAACAACCTAGATGCCCCTCAACTGAGGAATAGATTAACAAACTGTGGTACATTTACACAAATAGACTGGATATTGTGACTGTAATTCTTGCTTGATAGCTGTTCTGTTGTAATTTTGCTATATTGAAGTTGAAACTTTTTTTGATTATACAGAAAAGAGGAAGTGTGGTGGGACTGTTCTATGTAAATAACCCTAACCCTAACCCTAAAGATGCACATTCACACTCCAAAGGCATTAGCTCAACTATGTTCATTGCAGCATTATTCATAATAGCAAGAACCTGGAAACAACCTACATGCCCCTCAACTGAGGAATAGATTAACAAACTATGGTACATCTACACAATGGAGTACTACTTAACAATGAGAAA
>PVIH01025633.1:0-20289 GCA_004025045.1 Sigmodon hispidus
ACTCCCGTGTCTTTAAACAAAACTATTCTTTTATTCCTACTACCCTTCAAAGCTGAAAACCGTGCTTACATTATTTGCAGCAAGGTATTACTGCCCTGAACTTTTGACGGCTGCCTTTAAATGCAGTCCCATGCCAGTCTTTAATTTTTGAATTTTTAAAATAAAAACCATTTTGATAGGACTTTATATCATTTTTTAAGTTTCATTAGGTATTTGTAGCTCAAATTTTCCACTAATTTTTATAAACAGGACAAAATGAAACTTAAAAAAATACATGATTTGTTAGCACAGAGGCTGGTTTTGTTTTTGTTTTTATGCATGGCTATGGCAAGCATAGCCTACTGTGTACAGAGCCCACCTTAAACAATAAATCAGCCTGAGGATTTCCTTTCCTCACATGCACCCTACCCCATTAACTTCCTCTGTGCTTACTGTTGAGTCCATCAATAACACAACATTTCCTAGACCATAATAGGTTTGAAAGCTTGAAACTGCAGGAATGCCAAACCCTAACAATACTACGTCATCATAACTATATAGCATATCAAAGGTACAAAGATTATCACCCACAACTAATAAAGAAATAGAACATTTTAGTCATATATTGTAATAAAATTTATTTAAAACAAAAAAGCTATTAGTACAAATGTATTTTAGAAAAACTAATGAGTACTAGCCTATATGCCATTTTGCTAATTACATAAAGCCTTTGATTTTATGTTATAAAGTATTTCTTCTATTACCATCACACCTGGAAAACTATTCATAGACCAATAATGGTCTCTTAGACATTGACCACAAAAGGACCAATTACCCAAATTCTTTTCTCCTATCCCACCTTGTACTTTTACCCAAGCATATAGATTTTATGACCAGTTAGATTACCCTTATGTAATCTTGCCCTTCTTTATCCCTTTCTCACACTAACTGGCATCATCTTGTCATCACTGTTCTGTGGTTTCCATTGTCTACCATTATATGTTTATTGTCATTTTTAAGCAGTTATTATACTTTTTGCCAGGCCAGAACACTTAAAATTCTACAGCAGTTTTTTTTTTCATTTTTCATTTTCTAAACTGGCCATATATCTGTTGACAGATTTTAATTACATTTTATAGACTAAACATATATGCTGGCATTGTATAAATTTGCAATATAAACTTAATCCAGAACCAAGTACAGGAATTGTAGTATAAACTTCATCTGGAACAAAACACATCTTTCCATTCGAAAGCATAGTTATTAGGAGACACATTTAAAGTGATTTTAAGAATGAGGGAAAGTCATTACTGTGAATGTCTTTGACATTGCCGCATTACACCATATCAAGCCTGTCACATTGTTTACTATACTGGAAAGTAAGGATCCATGATCACCATGTTTGAGTTTTTTGAGATTTGTCTCAAGAATGATTTGTGTTGTGACCACTGGCCTGAATGCAACCAGCCTAGAAGCCCTGTGACAGAAAGTGTAGCCAACTGATAATGTGTTTGTGGAGGTTCTCACTGTGTGTATACAGTTCTTACAAGGTTCCTTCTCTCTATGAAGCTATGTGACAATCTGTATTAATGTTCTATTGCTTAGAAGAGACACAATGCCCATCACAACTCTTATAAAACAAAGTATTTAATTGGGGCTCTGTAGGAGGTTTCTGGCCTGTCTGGCCAGAAGTCCAAAGGTTCGGACCTTCTTTTAGCCCCAAATAATCACCTAAAGGCTTATATTAATTTCATGCTGTTCGGTCAATGACCCAGGCATATTGCTAGCTAGTTCTTGCATCTTAATTTAACCTATTTTCATTAATCTGTCTTGCCATGTGGCCCGTGGTTTACCTGTGTTACTTTTATATGTTGATTCTAAGGCAGCTAGATGGAATCTACTTTGACTCCACCCTCCTTCCCCTATCTATGCTCCAATTTCCCCGCCTACTTCTAAGATGCCTCCATAGCACAAAGCAGTCTCTTTATTACAGAATAATATTTACAGCATAGAGAAAGACATCTCACATCAGGGCTCACTTACAGTTTCAGAGATTTAGTCCCTTATCCTCATGGCAGGGAGCATGGCAGCTCTCAAACAGATATGGTAGCTGAGAGTTCTACATCTGGATCTGAAGGCATCAGGAAGAGAGTAATCTAATGGGCCTAGGTTGAGCTTCTGAAACCTCAAATCCTAATACCAGTGACACATTTCCTACATCAATGCCACACTTACCCAACAATACCACACTCACTCCAACAAGGTCACATCTAATGCTTTCAAATAGTGCCTCTCCCTAAGCATTCGAATACATGAGCCTATGGGGCCATTCTTACTCAAACCACACATTCCACTCCCTGGCCCCCATTGGCTTATGCCATATCATAATGCAGAGATTCACTCAGTCCAATTGCAAAAGAACCCATAATCTATAACAGTTTTAACACTGTTCACAGTTCAAAGGCTCTTCTGAGACTCAAGGCAGTCTCTTAACTGTAACTTCTATAAAATAAAAATTAAGAAAAAGGATCACATACTTCCAACATACAATGACACAAGATACACACTTCTCTTCTAAAAGGAAGGAAATGGAAATACTGGACCACAGCAAGACTAAGAAAACAGCTGGATAAACTTCAAACTCTCCATCTCCATGTCTGATGTAAAATTACTCTTTAAATTTTCAATCCCTTTCAACATTGTTGACTGCAACATACTTATCTCTTTTGGGCTAGTTATACACCCAATCTGCAGCTTTCCTTGGCAGTTATCTCATGCCTCTGGTATCTCTAAAATCTCGAGGTCTCCAAAGCAATCCAGATTTTACCTTCATGGAATAACTTCATGGAATGGCATCTCTGGGCCTCCATGCCCTACACATGCATGGCCTCATCAGCTTTTCTTAGCCATGAAGAGAGAGTCCAAACCCCTTTAGAACCATGTGGCTGAAGCTGCCAACTTCTGCTTGCTGGTAGCTAGAAGTTGGCTCACTTGGGTTTTTTGGTGGTTTCCTTTATTGCTTAAGCTTTTCTTTAATTCCTTTTCACAAGTTAGAAGAAGCTTAGCTTGGTGGTGTCCTGCCCTGAGGCCACCACTCCCTTCATTCTATTTAGTCTATTTAGTACAAGGCTGTTCTCTAACCCTTTTACGCCCTTGAGCACTTGACTTAGCTCCATTGTACTTTCTGATGTTTCCTTTCTCCTCAAACTGTACATTTTGAATTTTTACTTCCTCAGCTTACTCCTTTGCACTATAGATCTGAATAAAAGTGAATAGTAATAACCATACATCACAATGAAGATAGGCTATCTTGAAATCTCATCTGTCAATGGTAGTAATTTAAAACTCTTCAATTTATCCTTGGGCAGATTTTTTTGGATACTTTTTACCATCACAAGAGCAAATTCTAGGCTACTTGTTTATTTTTCTCCTCTGAAATTTCTTGACCTAGGAAACCACTGTAAAATTTTCCATCATCATTGTCTTCCATGTTCCCACTAATATCGCTTATTAAGTCCTCTACAAAGCATTAACTGATTTGCTAATCCAAAGTCCCCAAGTCCATATTACACCCAAAAGGAAGCCTAATCAGGCCTGTCACAGCAATACTCTACAGTTCTAGTATTAAGTTCTCTATTAGTGTTCTATTGCTGTGAAGAGACACTATGACCATGACAACTTTGCTTACAGTTTCATAGGTTTAGTTCACTATCCTCATGCCAGGGAGTAGGGTGGTAGACTGGTAGACATGGTAGTTATATCTTGATATGAAGGAAGCTGAACAAGAGAGCCATTAGGCCTGGCTTGGGTTTCTGAAACTCCAAAGTCCATGTCTGGTGACACATTTCCTCCAACAAGGCCACATTCACCCCAACCAGGCCATACCTACTTCAAATAGTGGTACTCCCTAAGCATTCAAATATATGAGCCTATGGATGCCATTCTTATTCAAACCACCACAGAAACTATCCATTTTAGTATTGTAGAATCATTACCATATCTGCATTGTCAAAAACTTTATTATGTAGTACATAACTGCACATAATGTTGATTATGTTGATGCTGTTGATTTATCTTTAGTATTCAAAAGAACATGAGACTTCTTCATTGTTTGAGTTTTGTGTATATATATATATATATATATATGTATATATATATATATATGATGACTTTTTGGTAATTTCCATCTCCTATTTTCTTCTCTCATTCTTCTACTAGAATCCTTCTTCTCAAGCACCTTAGCTACTTTCATAAATTACTTTTCTTTGCAGTCAATCAGTTTCTTGTCTAAACTTGGGTGGGAGGAAACTGAATAAGGCAAGGATAATATACCATTGGCTATGCCACTAAAGAAAATAATAATTCCTTTCACAACAACAGTTAACTGCCAAGAGTTAACTGCGAAGGAGGAGTTGGGGCATCTTGGTTACTTCTCCATCCATGAGAAAATATTAATGCACCTGTTCTTGTATAGCTAGATCTTGTGTAGATAACCACAAGTGAACTCATGAGTGCAATGATTTTCTGGTGTCTGGAAAACAGATTTTTACTCTGTATCTTCCCATCATATCACTTACTTTAATCCATTCTCCTTTGCATATGTCCCATGATTCTTGGAGTGAATGATGAAAGCTAAGCACTTCACCATCAATTATTATTATGGGCATTTTGTTCAGCAATAGATTTCTTCTCATTGTCATATGAAGTTTCTCTGATGATGTAGAAATACACTTGAAGAATACACAAAGTAAACACTTTATGATATTAATATAAGTAATAAAACCAACAAAGTCAAATGTCATTAAACTGAACTAATCCAAAGGGAATAATCAATACAATGAAGAAACCACATACAGATTGCAATAAAAATACTTATCAGGAAATCATTCATCTGAAAAAATTATATAAACTATATATAAATTATCACTAAATGAGTCATTATTATTATCCCCAAATGAGTCATCTGTAAACTCATTATTGTGAATATGCAGAAAGAAACTTGGGTATGTAGTTGTCTATATTGCATGTGACATTTGTTTTATCTAGAAACATATACATAGGGGTGATGGAGCTGAAATATATAGTAGTTCTATTTTAGCCTGTTGAGTGATCTATATATTGATATCCATAGTGGCTACACTAAAATTGCCATCAGCAATATGTAGGGAATCTTATGTAATATGAACCAACATTTTTAGCAACACTTGATATTTTTTTACTTTTTTGGAAGCCCTTCTAAGTGATATAATGGTAGCAGCCATGGAGTAGAAGCTGCTGGAAAAGTCTCTGGGACTAAGACTGGGAAGGAAGTACAGTATTCATGATAACAACAGATTCTAGTTCTACAAACAAAGGTCCTAGTATTTCAGATTGGCCACCATCATGGCCTATCTAGTCAAGTAAGCCAGTAAAGAACACTTTTTTGAGGAATCTTAGAAACAGTACTCCTGGGAAAAAGCATAAATTATTCATAAAAGTTTTTCCATCAATCTAATATTCCCAAATGTACAAATATTAAGTCTCCCAAGTATGCAACAGGTAGAGATGAAAACCAAAGGTGGCACAGTGGCCATCATATGGCTCAGTTTTGCTGGATCCTTGTCAAATAGCTGTGCTGGCCTTTTGATTTCTGACATTCTCATTAGATATGGCTGTGCCATTTCCTCAGTTTAGTTTGTTAATTTAAGAATATTTAGAACTTGTTATGTGGTATGTAAGGCTTTCTTCAGTCCTGCAAGACTGAAATAATGACTAGAAAGACAATTAAAATAAGCACAACTTCCAAGATTACTTCCAAATTGATAATAGGCCAAATGCTCTGTCCTGAGACAAAAAAGTAAGAGATTGTAAAAAAAACTTTTGCAACCTCAGAAGCCAAGGTGGGCTCCAATTGAGCTGAACTAATGGTTGTAATTTGTTGGTATGTTTATAGCTAGTTTAGAATTGTTAGATAGGCCATGGAGGTGGGATCTAAGGACTTGTGCCTAGTTTCTTAGAAGCATTGTATGGAAATGGAATGAGATAGTTAATCTAACCTTAATATTCTGAACTTGGCTACCTATAAGTAGAAATACTTTTCCAAAGTTTTTACCCTATCCTCTAAATTTTTATCATTTCTTTTTGCTTCCAAATAGTTTTATATATATATATATGTATATATATATGTGTGTGTGTGTGTGTGTGTGTGTGTGTGTGTGTGTGCGTGTGTGTGTGTGTGTGTGTATACAATAGACAGGTCTAGACAATATAAGAGTTACATTTTGAAGGTCACATTGCATTACTTGAATAAACAATAAGAAACAGAGCTATTCTGATAACACTCCAAAATCACATCGTTTCTCTCAGACTTGGGATGTCACCGTGACTGGGCTTGAAAGGAATCCACAGTATTGGCACAGGGAGGTGGCACAGCCACATGTGATGAGAATGGCAGAAGTTATAATGATAGCACAGCTGTTTGACAAAGATCCAGCAAAGCCGAGCCACATGATGGTCACTGTGCCACTTTGATTTTCTTCTCCACCTGTTTCATACTGAGGAGAAATTTAATATTTGTACAATATGAGGATATTGGACTGATGGAAATTTTCTTATGAATTATTTATGCCTTGTCCTAAGAGTATTTCTTCTAAGCTTTCCCAGGACAATCCTGAATGTACTATCTCTCCCGTTTTTAGGGAGATATCCTTATCTACTTGAAGGTCTTCCTTACCTTTGGAGGTTGTGACAAAAATAAAAAAGCCAGAGGTCTCTTTATGAGGCCATGAGACATTTTTGAAACATCTGTCTCTGTACATACTCAGGAACAAGATAGTCAAAACAAAGTAAACTTAAAAAGATCAAGATTTGGTGGCCACAGATCAGACTGCAAACTTCTTCTCACTATACACTCAGGCAATTACATGACATATATAACAAAAATGTTAGATTAGCTGAAGTTATGTCTGCCCTACACTGAGACTTATATTGATGAGCAAAGCATGGAATAGCAAGGCAATGAAAGAATGAGATGTCAAGACCTTCCTTTCTTAGAAAAGCACATGCAAAGTCACTGTGGTGTCTTATGACCAAGGAAAAAGAAAATGCCAGGATCAGACAAACAAATTCTATAAATTGTAAACATTATATTATGCCAGAATTTGAATAATAACTGCAGCAGCTTTGACTTGAGAATTTTTCTTGAGCATATTGACTATTAAGAGTTAATAATACACTGCTTGAGATGTGGCAATATGCCTGTGCTGGCTGGAAGATTTTGTTTTGGTCTAGCATCCTTGAAGCAACAAAAGCTATCAGCATGAGGAACAGGCTATAATATGCCTCTAGATTCTTAAAAATTAGGTTATGGGTCAATGAGTAAAAATTATAACTCTGTTTATCAATTATGTCAAAACTTGAAGGAAAATAATTGAAATGAGAATTCTGTTCTGTTATAGTTTATTAATGATGACTAAAGGTAAGAAAGAAAAAGTGAAACACATGTCCAAAAACAAAATATAATCTATGTTTTGGAAAAATATGAATCTATCCCTGCTTACTAAATTTTGTATAAATAAAAAAAGCACTGTATCTGTGACTCAGTCAGTCAGGACTTCAAGATTCTCCAGACCATCATGCCTGTCTCACTGTTCTACCACTGACTCCTTACCTCTGCAGGGCCCTGTCTAGAGTGGGGGAATGGCCCCTGGCAGTGAGATGGAATCTCAAATTATGTAATCAGCCTAGATGTCCAAAAACAAATGAATGGGTTAAAATATAGTATATATATACTATGGTATTATATTCTACCTTTAGAAATAAAATCGCAGGCTTTCTTTCCTGAGGAGGCAGGAATCAGTTCAGATGAGGTTTTGGTTCTCCCATTTGATGCTCTGATTACTGCAAAGATGTGTGAATGTTCTTTTACCACGTGAGTATTTCATTTTGAAAGACATTTTCAAAGTGAACCAAAAATATATTGCCAACTGCATTCTGTTTATAGGAAATTGGCTCTAAATACAAGTTGAAGGTATGTGAAAAAGAACAATGGGAATAGTGGGAAGGAGGAGGAAGTGGGGGAAAAGGGAGAAATGAAAGCAGGAGGAGAGGGCCGAATAGAAATACAATATAAGGACATTTAAGTAATGAAACCAATTGTGTTATGTGTAAACTTAGAAATTAACAAAAATAAAAAGTAATTAATAGAACACGATAGATAAATATATACTTTTATTTAACATTACATAAGTTATATTTTAAATTAAAAATTATAGAGACAAAGAGAATAATTACATAATTTTATAAAGACTACTTCCCCAGGAATATGGGACTGTTGTTAAGGTGTGTTCAGTACTTGTTCAATAAACAACAGAGTTTCAAAATACATGATATAAATTGTTCATGAGTAATAGAAAATCAAAGTAGAAAATTCCATAATTATGACTGAAAACCTCAACACATTTCTTCCAATATGTGATAGAACAGATATTTGGAAATTATGCTGAAGAATTCAACAAAATGTAACAACTAGGCAAAGAAAAATGTATAATATGAATAGTAGTTTAACTATTAAGCAAATTGAAATTATGGTTTAAATACTTCCTATATAAAATTATTTCACTATTCAGCTTTATGAAATATTTAAAGAAATAATGCCAGCTTTCTACAGTGTCTTCTGGAAAGCAGAGAAATATTTTCAAGTGCTTTTCAAATTTAGCATTACTTTGTGTATGAGAAAAACTATACTAGTAGAAACGATGGAATAATATATCACAAAAATAGGCACAAAGAGTTAAGAAACCACTAGAAAATTTAATCCATAAAGAGAAAAAGAAAATGTAACAAAAAGTGAAGGTTATTGTTAAAAAACATTGCTGAAAAATATTTTTAAATCAATTTATATAGTCTCTACCATTGTAGAGAAACATACCATAGTAATTTCAATGACACAGTAAAGTTTTTGAGACATTCATAGCCATCCATAATTAGGAATACAAGGCATCTTCCTCAATTTCCTAGAAAAAGACACTTGTCAAAAATGTAAAAAGGCAAATTATGGATACTTGTCATCAGAAAGGACACATGAATAAGAAATAAAGACATAATGATATGATCAATCATTAGCATTATAAAAATGAATATTGTAACTATGATGATATATGTATCTCTAAATATACTTTATACATATTAAAATCATCAAAATGAAAAACATACTGGGAATGTACAATGGTACAGTTGCTTAAGAATATTATGTGGTCATAATGTATAAAATAAAATATTTACCTTTTTGTTTTTGGAATTTTAATATAAGTTCTCCCTATGTAACCAATATTGGCCTCAAATTCATAGACACCTTGTCTTATTTCTCTCTTTTCTTGATTATTTATTTACTTATTTTTATTATGTATTTCTTATTAGCTCACAGAGAATTATTTTATTACTCCAATTTTCAAACAAAATTTGTTTTTCTTTCTCTCCCAATTCTTCCCTATTCCTCCTCCTCCTCCTCACACTCAGTTGCCTCCTTCCTGCTTTTGTGTCCTTTGTCATATTTCTGATCCCCTTCTCAGCACATTTCCCTCTTTACCTCTCATGTCATAGTCTGTACCCACTCTTCTAACTCTATTTATACAGACACACACACACACAAACACACACACACACACACACACACACACACTTGAAGCTGAGATATACAAATATGAGGGAACATATATCATTGTGAGCCTGGGTCATCTCACTTAATACTTTCCAGTTCCATCCATTTCCTTGAAATTTTCATAATTTTATGTTTGTTAACAGCTGGGTGAAATTCTATTGTGTTTTCGGCCACATTTTCATTATTCATTCATCTAATGATGAACATCTGATAATGAGAATCTAGGCTGGTTCCATTTTCTTTCTGTTGTGAATAATGCAGCAATAAACATGAATGTGTAAACATCACTGTAATAGACATAGAGACCTTTGCATATAAGCCCAGGAGTAGTATAGCTGGGTCATGTAATAGCTGTAATTTTTAATTTTCTGAGAAAATGCCACTCTGGTTTCCATAGTGCTTGCCTCTGTTTCTTGAGTGCTGGGATACAGGTATATGTTGCCACTACCCCTAAGAAATTTACACTAGAAGCAGGAAGACTTATGTTCTCTGAAAATTATTATATGAATATTCATTACATCTTTATTCATGATGGCTCCAAAATGAAAATAACCTAAATATCTTTCAACAGATGACTGAGTAAACAACTTATACTAATTTAAAAATATAATATTATTTGTCAATAATTTAAAAATGTAACATTATTTGTCAATAATAAAGATGAAACAATTGAGTGAATTTCAGTGGCATTATGCTGAGTGAAAAAAGGACTAAATTTCAAAATGTCTATAATTCCTTTACACAATATTGTCTAGATGACAAACATATGCAGATTGAACACAAATGCTTATTTCCAGGGATCAAGGAAGTTTTTAATAATATGGGTGGTTAGAGATAGTTTGAGAGATGGAGTACTTCTATGTAGTGATTTTGATGATGTCTGCATGAACTAAAACATGATAAAATTGAGTAGAACTGTACTACTCAAAAGAAAAAAATAGTGATGAGCACAAAAAGTGGTTAGATTTAAAGCAGACTTGTCATATAACTAATAGTATTCTATGTCCATAATCAAGATTTGATAAACTGTGTGTTTCACAAATCTTAATTGATCTATAATAAAAACCCTGAGCTAGATATTGAGGAAAAGCTGAAAGATCAGAGAGAGACAGAGGAACCTGTCATAGCCACTTCTCACCTAGCCAACTCCTCAGGCCAAAAGGGGTAGATTCTGTCTCCATGAATCCTCAGATTAAATAGGGGAAGTGAACAGAACCACAAAGAGAGAACTATCGTCTCCTGATTTATATTCCTTTCTCTGCCCAGGCATATCATTTCCTTTCTCAAACTTCCTAATGCTGGGACTAGAGGCATATGTGCTTCCCAAGTACAGGGACCAGAGGCATAAAATCCCAAGTTTGGGATTAAAGGTATGTGCTACCACTGCCTGATCTCTATGGCTAACTCTGTGGTTGTCTCTGTCCTCTGATCTTCAGGCAATCTTTATCTGATACATTATATATTACCACACTTGTAGCTACATAAAGTGGTATCTCTGAGGAAATCTGGTGCTTTTACTTTTAAATATTTTAATTGTGTCATTTTAAAATTATCTAAGCAGACATAGTTTAAAGACTTAACAAAGATGTCATTCACATGCATTTTTAATTTATTTAAAGTGTACTGGGTTCTATATCCTAATGTTTTTTATTAGATCTATCTTATGGGTTTTTTTTAAATTAATGCAATATTATGTGACTTTAAAATTATTTTAAAATCACTGAAGTCATCTGATTTGTCCTTTTTCAAATAACTGTTAAATAGTTTCCAGCTCATTTGGTACCTCCAACAAAAAATTACATTTCTCTTTCAGACAGGGTATGTACTACATGTTGAGAAATTTGTTATTATTCCTTAAAATGTAGCCATCCCTAAATGAACCCATGACTACACAGAAGAAGACTCAGCACCTTCTAAGTGTTTCTTCCTACCACTGGGGAAGAATCTATTGGCTTCCTTTCTCTTCTCCAATAACAAATGCCTGTCCCTTCTGCAGTGTTTTCAGCCCTTTTGTCCCCTGCCTTTTCTTTCTCAACATGAAATTTTCAGTCAGTCTCTTGCTTTGAATTTGCAGAGTGGGTCTGTACAGGAAGTCAGCCCAAAGAACCTAAAGTGCAGTTCTGCTTCTTTCGGTAAATAAACCTGAGCATTCAATATAAGGTATCTTCTCATTTCAACCAGGGGACTTGGGGGGTCTCTTACATGAAGCAAAATGTGTATAACTGAGACATGAACTGTCCTTGAGGACAGAAAGATTCAGCTTGAGAAGCACAAGGCAGATAATGTTCCACCTCCAGTAGTATACCAATTTGGAATTTAGAGACATCTGAGAACAAAGGAAGAACAAAGGTGATGAAATCTAGCATCACAAAATCTAACATGTTCCTCATTTTAATCTTTTTCCCTCTTGAGAGGCTGTTGGGTTTGACAGAATTATATACACATGTTTTAGGAAACCTGACAAGAAATCTTTAGCAAATAATTTGACCACTGAGTGTATACTTAAAAATATGTTTTATGATGGAACAAAAAAGTCTACTGTGATTGCACAAAGTGGATCATGAGCTAGATTTGTGGACCAACTAAATGTTGACTCATACAATAGTATGTATACATATACATATACTATATATATAAGATGTGAAAAATTAAAATATTTATGGCGGGCTTGGATTTTAGACTTTGTGGATTGGAACTGAGAGTATATTATCTTAAAAAGTTTGTTAATCATGGAAAGAACACTTGTGGGAAAGATAGAAGACAGTAATGGAGGGTGAAATATAAGCAATATATTTAAACAAAAACAACATTATGAAGCCCATTGCTTTGTTCAGTATGTATAGACTGATAAAAATTTTTCTTAATTCTGACCCAGCTTTAAGAGATCAACATGGTAAATGAAATTCTCAGGCTTTGCCAAGCACTGACATGAACTGAAATGACTGCCAAGGCTCTGATTTTTTTTAAGAGATCCTTATGAACCAAACATGTATAAGGTAAACTATTTTTCAAGTCAATCAGTAGGTAGACTACTCAAAGTCAGGTCTCTTAGGAGATAAAAATATACAATCTATCAATGTCTTTTAGTTGTTATGGAGACAGGCACAACAAAGCAACAGCAAAGCTAGTCTCTTGGAGGTGTCTACTGATAGAATACCTAGATAAGACCAGAAAGAGCCATTGAAGATCCCAATTAAATGGGTACATATATATATACATACACACACACACACACACACACACACACACACGCACGCACATACATGTATACACACACATATGTAAAATGGGCTATTTAAAACCCAGGGATTCTGATTTTCTAGCCGCAATGGGTTTTAGTTTTCTAATTTCCCTGGCTCAGTCTTGTCCTCCTCCCCCTCCTCCCAGATCTGGAATTGTTGACATTCTAATTCATTTCCACCCATAATAACAAGTAATTTTCTTCTATTGATAGTTGTCTTCTTTCTGTTTCTCTCCAGTACCAATGTTAGTCAATGTTTAATTACTCATCTGTATTACTAACTAAACTCCAAATCTTTAACCTATTTCTTGCCTTCATATTGGTAATTCAATAAAACTTAAGATACACAGTAAGTTGCATTCTTTCCATAAGAAATTAATAATTCTAGAAGGATTCCAGTATGAAATTCAAATTTTCCTAGTAGTGTGGCACTTGAATTCCTTTCTAGCCACGTCTTTAACTCTCATCAGTACACACAGTAGGCAATAGATATACTCAGAGAGTTACATACTCACATACACACACACACACACACAAACATGCATGTGCACTTCCTGATAACCATATCATTTTCTTTGATGAGAAGACTTGATTTTGAACAAACAAGCAACAAAGAAACAAGAGTGATTTGTGTACCTCATGGGTGAGAATGCTAACACAAAAGCAAATGTAAAATTAAATTCTAAGTGTGACTCTGACTGGGTTCAAATTTCTGTTTCCTCAGACTCCTTGGATACGTCTATTCCTCTCCTCTGTCCTACTTCCAGTTCTGCTGTAGAAGCATCAACATCTAAGCTGACAGAAACCATCTCAGATCCCACAGTTGTACTGGAAGTTGAGCTCAAATAGAGCAATCTGTCCAAACCATTACAGAAGGTAAAGTCAGCCAAAAGGGTTGAGTGGTCAAGTGACACTGTTGATAATGAGCACTTGGGCCATCGCTCATCCAGATGTTGCTGTGTTTATGAGAAGCTATGCCTTTGGTGAGAGCTCGTCAGAAAGTAAAAAAGATGATGATGACAATTTTAATATATTCCATGCATGGGGTCATCACAAGGGAAGAAGCTCTGTTATAGGGAGATGCCAAGAGGAAAGTCATTTCTTTTTCCTCCTGCTTCTCTTCCCTTGTACCCACCTGGCAACTTCCCCAAATAAACTCTAATGTGGCAGCTGGTGGTGTGTATCTGTTCTCTTGTGTGAAACCAGCACCTGTGCCAAAATAACTGACAAAAGGCAACTTTAGGAAATTATTTAGGCTGACAGTTGTAAGGAATACATTTCATCATAGCAGGAAATACATGCTGACAGAAATGGAAGAAGCAGCTGGGTGATGGTGGCATATGCCCTTAATCTCAGCACACAGGAGGTAAGTTCAAGGCCAGCCTGATCTATAGAACTAGTTCCAGGGCAGCCAGGGATACACAGAAAAACTCTGTCTCTGAAACAAAATAAAGCAAGGCAAAAAGGAAAATAGATGAAAGAGAAAGCTATCGGGTTACATTTCATCTGCATTTAGAAAGCAACAGGAGATGAACTCTGATACTCAGTTCACTTTCTCTTTTTTATTCAGTCAACCAGTTATAATAGGTCTCCCACCTCAAGTAACCAAATCAATTAAATCCCCAGTGCTTCTAGATCCTGTCAAAATACAAATCAATATGGACTATCACAAAGACATCCCTTGTCAACTTGACACATATTACCTAAAATATTATTATGTATTTATGAGTGGTTTTCTTCATGTGTGCCTGTTTACCACATACATGCAGTGCCTTGTAGGCCAGTAGAGGACATCAGATTTCCTAGAACTGGAATAACAGATGATTGTGAACTGCCATTTGGATGCTAAGAATCAAACCTGGGTCCTCTAGAAGAGAAGCTAGTGCTTTTAACCAGTGACCTGTCTTTCAAGACCTCCAAGCATATTCTTTTAAAGTAATATCCTCTTACCTTTTGTTCCATAAGCTCATAGCTGTCTCATAATACAAAATGTATTTCTTAACTCCCACTTCAAAAGTTCTCATACTCTTTAGCAGTTCCAACATTATTTAAAAATTCAAAGTCCATGTCCCATTTGAAATTCAAGGCAATTTCTTAACTATAACTTTCTATTAAAACGGGCGGTAGAGATAAGATGACTTAGTGAGTAAAGGCACATTAGCATGCCTGACAACCGGAGTGGGATCCTGGGAGCCACAGGGAAGGAGAGATTTGATTTCTGCAACTTGTCCTCTAATCTCCACAGATATCATTATATGTGTGCATGTATGTGTCTGTATGTGTCTGTGCACCTACACAAAAACAACCCAAACAAATGAATGTAAATTAAAAACAAATAAAATAAAAATAACTTACTTCAAAAAATACAATGCCATAGAACAAACGTCCCTATTTCAAAAGGAAAACTGGAAACAAAGCAAGAAATAGATCACACCAAACCAAGAGAAAAACTGAGTAGGGCCAACATCACATCTGCAGCTCTGTGTTTTCTATCTGGGGCACATGATAAAATCATGTGCAGTAGAAAGGGCTTACCTAGGTAGTCCCACTCCTCCACCTCGTCTTGTAAAAGCACACGGCTTCTCTATTGAGCTAGATTCACTATATGTCTGCCACTTTCCTCAGCATACATCCAACGGTTTTGACATCATCAACATCCTTGGCTCTCCATTGATATACACATTTAACCTTCATAGCTTCATACAATGGCCTCACAGAATTTTCTTCAGGGACTCCAAACCTTTCACACATTGTCTGGCCTCAGTAGCTCTCTGGAATTATGGTTCAAGACTACATGACTCCCTCAGTGTTTTCATGTATCCTGCACACCAAACCAGAACCACATGGCCAACACTGCCAAGTTTAGCTCCAATCTCTAGATGCAGCCTGGACCCTGTGAACTATAGTTGCATCAGCCTCTGTGTACTGACCTTAGGGAAACACGTTCTGAAGGAGTAACTGTCTGAAGCAGGGAGTTCTTTCTATAGCATTCTCAGTTTAGGTCCTGTCCTTACAAATAAATTCACATTTTTGTAAGTTGAAGCCTTTTATGGGTGGGTTCTTGATGATAGGGCATCTTATTGTACCAAGGCAGAGTAAAAGGTTTCTCTTATAAAGCCTCTTTTTGAGCATCTATGATTTTAAACATGTTAAATAAAGGACTTTTCCTTGACAACCCACATTTCTTTTATCTCTGTGGCTCACTTGTGTCTTTTTGTGGGTTTTGGTGGAGATCTTAGTAAAAGTAGTGAGTGACAACCATGCTAAGCTATTCTGTCTTGGTATATTTCCTCTGCCAAACAAATTAGTTCATTATTCCTACATTCACCTTCATTAAAATTCTCAGGGCACAAACAGAATGCAGACATATTAATGGCATGAGCATCACACAATGACTTCTAGGTTGGTTTTTGATACAGTCTTTGATCTCTTCTGAAGTTTCATAAGCTATGCCTCCACTGTCAGTATCTCTATTGGCCTTCTGGTCTTTGAAACTCCTACCAGAACAGACCATTAAGGACCGCTAATAGCACTTGAGGGATTTTCTAGTCCAAAGTCCCAAACTCTGCCATGTTCCATACTATAAGGCTCATCACAGCAGCAAACCTATTTCTGTATACCAGTTTTCTGTATTAGTCATTGTCTTATTTCTGTGATAAAATACCTAACAAAAAGCAGTTTAAGGGAGGAAGGATATTACAGCTTATAGTTTGAGGGGATACATTCCTACACTACAGGGAAGAAATGACAGGCTAGCTTGTCATAAGGCATCTACAGTCAGGAAGCAATGTGAGATGAAAACTGATGCTTCACTTTCTCCTTTTTATTCACTGCACAGTTAGAGGGGATCTTACCTTCATGAATCTTATTTAGAAAATCCGTTACAGATATGTGCAGATGCAAAAGGCCATGGGAGTATACAGCAGGTGACAACTAGTGGCTAATAAAGTCAACCCACAAGATGTGTAATTCCCTGATGGAGAGCCCCACCTGGCAGAGTCATGGGGTCACTGACTGTTGCTGACCACTTGTTTTCTGTCTGTAACTTTCTCGGGTGCCACTGCTATGCCTCCCTAATAACAGCTGTGGGGTTCTTTTCATAGCCCATCAATGGTGTATTTTATATCCGTGGGCATACTTATAGTTATAGTTATAGTCAGGAAAGTTTATTTCTGATGTATTTTACTGACACAGGAAAGTAACAGTATTTCTAGTCTCAAAGACAACTAATTTTAGACTTCAGAATGAATTCTACAGACTAAACTGCTCCTGTAGAAAAGATACAAAGACTAATTCCCAGATGTTTTTCATTGCTAAATCAAGGCCAGGCTCTTTTGAGACATAACCCCTTGCAATAGTTGACTTTTTGCATGTCCCTGACCACTCAAGGTTCAACCTGATACTGTTATTGTTATGTCCTGAATTTCAATGTCATTCTCTGTCTGGGAAAAGTTATGTGCAATGCCAAACATTTACACTGGCCAGTCTTTGTGATCTTACTAGCCTGAAAATAACTGTATAACTTCATGTGTTATGAATGGGTTTGGTCCTGAAAATGTAACATAATTGTTCAGAGTTTAGCTACAGATGCAGGAAGCAGCAGCAATGTAGAGAAGAGAGAAGAAGGAATGAATATGTATAAATGAGAGTGTTTAAGAGCAGCAGAAATGTAGGGATGAAGCTATGTAGAATGTGAGTATATGTGTGCTGAGTGAAAGATAAAGAAGAAGCCTAAAGAGAGGTTGAGAGATACGTGAGAGAATGAATGAATGAGAGAATGAGTAAACAAAGAATGAGCAAATGTTATAGAAAAAGGAGATATGTGTGAATGACTATATGAGAAATAAAGCTGTATGAAAGAGCTGCTGCTACATAAAGGGACTATGCAAAGAACTGTATGAGAATGTGTAAGAACAGTGTAAAATCATTATATGGTGAAAGAGCTATGAAAATGAGATGAATAGCTATGGCTGTGTGGAAAATTATAACTGTATGGATGCAAGTAAGAGGAAGCTTTATAAAAAAAAGAGATGTAGAAGAGTAATGCATGTAAAAGAAAAATGTGAAGTCATATGAAAATAGAAGTAATGATATAAAGATGAATGACTATATATGTGTAAAGAAAGATAGGTACATATATGGACAGAATGTAATAATGTATTAAGTTGAAAAAAGAAAGTTAGCATCAGAAAGTGTGTATGTTTTCTTATTTTACCAGTCAGTTAGATGGAGATTTATTCTTAATTACCTTCAGATAAAAATGTTTCTTATACTTTGTTACTCTGAGGCATTCCTTTTATTGTCTTGGAGTGGATCATGGGAACTGGCCAAGACATTTGTCTCCAAGGTGATTCTAGATCCTATCACTTTGACAATTAATGAGTCATCATATTTATTGTATATTAATGTAAGTTTATTACTTTTAATCCATTGGAGCATTTGTAGTTTTATTCTTGCTTTTATCCAGAATAAAACGAATGTATTTATAAATGAGATCTTGTAAAACAATATATATGTCCATTCTCATTCTGCAGCCCACTATCATAATCCAACTTACCAGGGTTAGTACTGCTATACCATTTAAAATTTATAAGAATGGATGTTATAGTTTATTTTATTTTTTAAAATAATGCTCATCTTTTAGAACTACATTTTTAAATCTGGATTTAACAGGGTCTTGCTAAACCTCAGAACATAGATTGAAAGTTATTTGCAATGAAGTCTATTATTTTTTAATATTTAGTTATTTATTTTTACAGAATAAAGTCTTTTTATTCATGCAACCCACTGTTTCAACTCCCTTCCCCCTCTTGACTCCTCCAGGTCAGCCTTCTGCCTTCCTCCTCCCCATCCCCCAATCCTCACTCCAGAAAAGGCAAGAGGTCCCAAGGTGGATCAGCTCAGCATCCACTCCAGGCAAGTCCAATTTCCTCATCCTAACATCAAGACTGGGTTAGGTGTTCCTATGGAGAAAATGGGCTCCAAGGTGCCAGTCCATATGCAGAAACACAGTCTGATCTCTCCCCTTGAGGCTCCACAAACTGCCCATGTCAGTCGAAAGTTGCCTATCCTTGGAGGGCCTAATTCCTTTTCCTGATGGTTTCCAGGTGGCTGTTCTTGATTCAGTGAGCTCCCCAGAGCTCCAACCAGACATTACTGTGCGAATTTTCCTCCTAGTCCCTATCCCCTTGTTCCTGTAGAGTTTCTTCCCCTGCTATCAGCTAGACCAGGGACTCAGCTCAGTGCTCAGGCATGTTTCCCTGAAAGAAATCAAAGACTTCCTAGAATTTAACGAAAATGAATCCATAACGTACCCAAACTTATGGGACACAATGAAAGCAGTTTTAAAAGGAAAATTCATAGCACTAAATGCCTGTATGAAAAAACTAGAGAAATACCACACAAGAGAACTAACAGCACAGCTGAAAGCCCTAGAACAATTAGAAGCAAACTCATTTAGAAGGAGTAGACAGCAGGAAATAAGCAAACTTAGAGATGAAATCAATACAATTGAAACAAAAAGAACAATATAAAGAATCAATGAATCAAAGACTTGGTTCTTTGAGAAAGTCAACAAGATAGATAAACCCTTATCCAATCTAACCAAAGAGCAGACAGAGAGTATCCAAATTAACAAAATAAGAAATGAAAAGGAGCATAACAACATACCCCAAGGAAATCCAGAGAATTATCAAGTCATACTTTGAAAATCTATACTTTACAAAAATGGAAAACCTAGAAGAAATGGGCAGCTTTCTGGACAGGTACCATGTTTGTTTGTTTTTTTTTAAAGACCATTAAATTTATTTTAATCCAAAAAACAACTGTTAATCTAAAAATATTTTACATTAATATAAATTTCAGTTTGTTGATACAAATTTTTTTCTTTTTAAGATTGCTACACATATATTTACTTTGTGTTCAGCTTTCCCTCTGAATTTTTTTTCCATCCTTATTCAAGGTCCCTTCCCCCTCCCACCACATCAGGTCATTTTTCTTCTCCGCAACTCCCCATCCCCTCCCTGGGCAGGGAGTAGACAGTCCTATGGTCCCACTGACCCAATAATGTTTGGATCAGCCTCCACTCCTGGCCAAATTCAGTTTTGTCCATCCTCCCTCAAGACTGAGTCAGGTGTTCCTATAGTTGGACTGGGGTTTGAAGGGTCAGTCCAGGGTGTTTCTGATCCCAAGCTGTTCAGTGGTTGTGGTTTGTAGCTTGGGCATGCTTGGCTTTTTTTTTCTTGTTTGTTTGTTTAGAGACCACTAATGAGTGAGTACATCCCCTGCTTATCTTTCTGAGATTGTGATACCTCGCTCAGGAGGATATTCTCCAAATCCATCCATTTGCCTGCAAATTTTAGGATATCATTTTTTCTTACTGCTGAGTAGTATTCCATTGTGTAGATGTACCACAGTTTGTTAATCCATTCTT
>PVIH01025634.1:0-20289 GCA_004025045.1 Sigmodon hispidus
TTACATGGGTAGGGTGATGAAAAGGACTTGGAAGGAATTGTGGGATGGAAAAAACCAAGCAAAGTATAATGTATAAATCTTTTTCAATAAAAATACAAGCTCTAAAGCATATAGTAAGTGTCCCACAAATATATCCATCTTCCATAATTATGTATCAATAGCATTCTGGGTTTGTGGGCTCTATGTCCGTATGTTTATTTAGGAGGTATCAGCATGATATTGGACATCAAGAATTGTATACTAATTACATGGTATTAGTGCTGCTGTGGTGCCCAAAGTTAGGTCACATCCTTTACTCTCATACTGCACTGCTACCAAAAGATGCTGAACTACAGGCCGGTATGGAAGATGGTTCAGTGAGTAAGGATGCTTGTTGCCAAGCCTGAGGACCTGAGTTCTACGTACCAGACTTATACAGGAGGAGAAATCTGATTCCCCAAAATTGCTCTATGGCCTCTACAAACACCATGGAACACACATGCACACACACACACACACACACACACTGAACTAATAGATGTAAAAACAAACTTGTTAGCATATAGAATTAACGTGCTATAACAAGTGACAGTGATTTTTAAAAATTTTATAATATGAACCAGTGGTTTTTTTTTGAAGTTGCCAAGAGCTTAAAACAATTCAAAGAATTTTTATGAAATAAATCATCCATTTTTAAATGGGACTAGCAGGCTGTGCAGTTTAACATACCCTACTTCCAGAGTCTCGTTCCCTCTGTGGTAGCTATGAAAATTAATAGGCAGCAATCACAGTAAATGCAGAGTTCCTGGGTCAGAAAGCTAAGGAAGGCTGGGGTTGGAACTTTTTCAAAGCCTCATTCCTAGAAGAGGAATGAGTTGTGTGACTGGGGCAATTTCCTGAAAATCCCTTCTCAGGGAGCTTCTTTGTTATTCACCTGGCTCTGTACTACCTCACACAGCTCTCCCTCAAGGCTTTCCTGTAAAACAGTGAGTGGCAATTGTGTAGCATTTCAGCTCCCTGTGGCAATGATAACAATTGAAGAAAACATGAAATTTACCATAAAACAGTAACAGGGAAGCTGAGGAATGACAGAAATCCAAAGTCGACATTGATCATTTCAACAGCCAGACAAACAGCAGTTCACAAAAAGCCAATATACTTTCATTGATTTAAAAGGACATCCAGTAACCCAGACCCAGAAAGACAAACATGGTATGTACTCACTCATAAGTGGATATTAGAAGTAAAGCATAGGATAAACTACAACCCACAGCCCCAGAGAGGCTAGATAATAAGTAGGGCACAAAGAGGGATGCACAGATTTTCCTAGGAAGGAGAAATGGAAGAGATTGCCTGGGTAAACTGGGAGCAGGGGAGGAGGGATGGAAGGATGGAAACTTGAGGGAACTGGCTGGGCAGGCTGGGTACAGGAGGCAGGTTGGGGGCAGGATGGAGGTGGAGAGTTACAAAAGAGAATTCTAGATAGAGGGAGCCACTTCGAGGTCAGGGAGAAACCTGGCACCAGGAAACTCCTAGGAATCCACAAGGATGATCCCAGCTAAGACTTCTAGCAATAGTGGAGAGGGTGCCTGAACTGACCTTCCCCTGTAATCAGATTGGTAACTATTCTAATTGTTATCATAGATACTCTTTCACAAAGCAAATGGAAAGATCCACAGCCAAGCACTGGGTTGAGTTCCTGGAGTCCTCCTGAATAAAGGGAGGAGGACTTGTATGAGCCAGTGGGTCAAGGTCACCATGGGGGAACCCACAGAAACAGATGACCTGAGCCCTTGGGAACATAAGGATTCTGGAGCAACAGGGAGCCTGCATAGGACTGGCCTAGGCCCTCTGCATCCCTGTGATAGCTGTGTAGCTTGGTCTCTTTGTAAGATTCCTAGCAGTGAGATCAGGAACTGTCCTTGGCATTTAGGGAGCTTTTGGGAACTTGTTCCCCTGTTAGATTACCTTGCCCAGCCTTGATGCAGGGAGAGGAGCTGTGTCCTGCTTCAATTTGTTCCAGCCCGCAGGAAGCCTGCCTCTTATAAACGGAGATTTAAGAAGAGTGGGGTAGATGGGAAGGGAGGCAGGACTGCAGTTGGTATGTAAAATAAATGAAAAAAAAAGTTATATATGCCAGGGCTGCATAGAAAGACACTGTTTCAGGACTGCAGAGGTGGCTCATCAGTTAAGAGCACTAGCTGTTCTTCAGAGGTCCCTGAGTTCAATCCCCAGCAACCCCATGGTGGCTCACAACTATCTGTGATGAGATCTGGCGCCCTCTTCTGGTTCATGCGGGCACAACATGGTATTCATAATTAACCAACTCTCTCTCTCTCTCAAAATAAATAAATAAATAAATAAATAAATAAATAAATAAATAAATAAATAAATAAAAACACTGTGCACTATGAGAACAACAGCCCTTTCCTGACCATCACCAGTATGACCCATGTCATAGAGGTTTCTCACTGGGGTAATATTGCTGTGGAAGAAAATGTGGACTTGAAGCACATGGGTGCGGTGCTGAAGGGGGCCTTTCTCCCGTTATGATTTCCAGAGACAGCCCGACAGTGGCATCTCCTCCATTTGTTCTTTTAAGACCATCCTTCCTGCTGCTGCTAAGGATGTGTATTACCAGGACGAGATTGGTATTGTTTCCACCAGCCACCTTCTTATTTTGGACGACTGTGTGGAAATGGAAATCCGGCCTCGATTTCTTCTCTCTGGGGTATGGAAGACATACTACATTGTTGGCTACAACCTCCCAAGCTATGGATACCTCTATAATCTGGGTACCAGTATGCTCTGAAGATGTGGTTTGTGGACCTCATATTTGATGAGCAAGTGATAGATTCTCTGACGGTGAAGATCATCTTGTCAAAGGGAGCTAAGAACATTCAGGTAGACAGTCCCTACGATATCAGCCGTGTCACAGATGAGCTGCATTACACCTACGTAGACACATTCGGCCGCACAGTGATTGTTGCCTTACAAGAAAAACCTGATTGAGCAGCACATTCAGAACATTGTGTTACACTATACCTTCAACAAGGTGCTCATGCTGCAGGAGCCTCTGCTGATCGTGGCTGCCTTCTACATTCTGTTCTTTCGCCGTCATTGTCTACGTCTGTCTGGACTTTTCCATCACCAAGGATCCAGCCGCAGAAGCCAGGATGAAAGTGGTCTGTATCACAGAGCAGGTCCTAACCCTGGTCAACAAGAGGTTAGGCCTCTATTGCCACTTTGATGAGATCATCAATAGATACAAGCAGTCCCCGGATGTCTCTACCCTCAATAGTGGCAAAGAAGAGCCTGGAGACAGAGCACAAGGCTGTGACCAGTGAGACTGCTGTGCTGCAGTCCAGGCTGAAGACGGAAGGCTCTGACCTGTGTGATAGAGTGAGTGAAAATGCAGACACTTGATGCATAGGTCAAGGAGCTGGTGCTGAAGACCGCAGTGGAGGCAGAGAGGCTGGTGGCTGGCAAATTGAAGAAGGATACATACATTGAGAATGAAAAGATCAGCTCAGGAAAACGCCAGGAACTGGCCACCAAGATCAATTACATCCTGAATGCTCTGTAGCTTTTGATTCCAGGGCAGGCCCAGGTTGCCTACACTTCCAGATGCAGTACATAGGTAGAGGGAGGAGGTTGTGGTTAGTAAAAGGTCTAAGAAAGAAAAGCCAAGGCCTACCCACAGTGATCTAAGAAGCTTGTCCCTTATTTCTGAATGGTCCCCTTTAAAAAAACAAAACAAAAAACAAAAAACAAAACTTAAACAAAAATCTTGTATAAAAATCAAATGGTTTATGTTTTGAACAAAGGCATTTTCAGTAGTTGATTTTGGTTCCTCTGATATCTGGGGTATTTTTTTCCATCTGTAAGTCCTGTTTTATGCCCATCTAGTCCCTAGTGTTTGGTTCTTTTGTGAGTGTAGGCATGGTTTTTAAAAGCGTGTGTGGCCAAATGAACATAAAGGAGGGATGCTGAAAAAACGACACTGTTTCAAAAAGACTAGGCTGGAGAGATGGAGAGTTTAAGAGCATTGGCTGCTCTTCCAGAGGTTCTGAGTTTAATTCCCAGCACCCACGTGGTAGCTCACAGCCATCTATAATGAGATCTAGTGCCCTTTTTTCCATATAGACACATGCAGGCAGAACACTGTATACATAATAAATAATTTTTTTAAAATATAAAATGTTAGAGAATAAATACATACAGAAATAAAATATCTTTAAATTTAGTGATTCAATAAATAAATAAAACACAGAAAAAAACAGAAATTTTACCATATAAAGGCATCTATTTAGTAATAAAAGCACCATACTTAATAAAAAACTAGACCTGTTCTACCTAAATTCAGTAACAAAATATGAAGGCCCACCATTGGTGCATAAGCTAGGACGGCTGGCCTAAGAGCCCCAGGAATGCCCCTGTCTTCACTTGCCCAGTGTTGAGGTTACATGTAAACTCTACCATGCTTGGCTCTTTATATCATGCTGTGAATCAAATTCAGATCTTCTAGTTGGATGGCAAATACTTTATCAACCTATCTAGACCTGCCTTAAGGGTTTTTGAAAAATAATATTTTTCATTAATACCTAAGCTTTATTCCATAATATGGACATAGATGAATTCCTAGGACTCCTTAGGTCAGTCTCTCCTTGTCTTATTATAAAGGAAATAACCCTTTCAGACTGGAGCTCCATTCTTATAACCTCATTTAACTTTATTTATGTCCTAACTCCCCATTTTAAAAAAAAATGTAATCACATTGTGGATTAGAGCTTATGATGTGGGATGTCTTTCTGTATGCTGTGAATATGCCCTTTTACCATTGGTTAATTAGAAGCTGTTTTGGTCTAGAGCAAGGCAGCTTAGAGACAGGTGAGAAATCCAAGCAGAAATCAAAATGAAGGAGGATGCAGTCAGGGAGAGATGCCAGAAGGAAAGAAGATAAGAATGCTGCTCTGAGAAAAGGTACCAAGCCACATGGATAAACATAAATAGGAAATATGGGTTAACTTAAATTATAAGAGTTAGACAGTAATATACCTGAACCATAGGCCAAAGAGCTTGAAATTAATATAAGGCTTTGGGTGATTATTTGGGACTAAGTGGCTATGGGACTGCAGGTCTGGACCTCAGAGCGAGGCAAGGCCAGAAACTTCTGACTACAGATTATATTCATTACCTTCCCATTTTTACAAGAACAAACAAACAAAAACTTTAGATAATCAATCTATAAAGAGAGAGAGTTCATATTGTCTTCTAGTTTTTTGAGATCCTAGTCCATGATTTGGGAGTGTATGGTGAAGTAAAGTTGCTCACCTCTTGGTGAACAGGAAGCAAAAGGGTGATCATGTAGAGTGTGGGATCCAAAGTTTCCTTCAAGAGCATGACCTAAAGGCTTAACTTCCTTCCATTAGACCTAGCTCTTAAAGTCTTCATTATTTCCTGGAGTGTCATAGAAAGAGGAATGCATTTTTAATAAATGGATCTCTGGGGAACACTAAGGTCCACATTATAATAGGACTTGTGCATATTGACTGGGGAGGTGGGTCACTATTAAGTCTGTAATGTGTCTGTAATGTAAGTCTAAGTATAGTGTCTTCTGATTTCTTTTCCTACCAGAGCTTCTGCCTCCACCTCTCATTTCGTTTTCCCATCTCTTTCTATAATGAATGGTTAATGCTGCAATTGTTCTTGTTTTCAATAGATGCTCTTTTCTTTCTACATGTTCTCTTCAGATTGATCATCAATTTATAGATCTAAACACCATCTCATGGTGATAATTTTCACATTTGCCATCTACAGCTGGAATTATTACTGTGAAAATGTGTATGTATGCATTGTATATAACATACACTTGGATATCTGCTTGAAATCATGATACTAATATCAAACAAGTTGAAAATGTGACAGCTATTTTTCTCTACTACATTTACTCCTATTCACAGTCTCCTCCATTCAACCAACACTGGTTTTTTTTGTTTTATAGCCAGAAACATGTGTTATACTGTTCTCTTGCATTGCTTTCTTAATATCTTCTTCAAAACTTAAATTGAAACACCAACAAATCAATCCAATTGTTATGTGAAAAAAAATCCATGGAATCCACTTCTGCCCTCTACTGTGATCATTCACAGTCATGCTACCTAGTTCTTGCTATCACAGCTTGGAAACTTATCTTCTTCCTTTCATGATTGCTTCTCCCTAACAGGATGAGAATTTTTTTTGTTTTTTGTTTTGTTTTAGTGTGTGTGTGTGTCCAATAATTAAGTGATGTGAGTTTCCTACTTAGGCATATTCAATTGCCTTCGCTTCACACTTCAATTCACACTTCAGATAAAATAAATCATGTACCATGGTACCTGAAAAGACCCTGTGTGATCAAACCCCTTCTTATTTTGGCATTCTTATCCTTTTTACTCCTCATCAAATCAAATTATTTATTAGCCCTCAGCATACAGGATTTTCTCCCACAGATCTTTTTGTCATAAGAAATAATTTTCTTCATTACTAGCTTCTATAACTTTCTATCTCAGTGCCTTGATTATCTCTTTCATTACAATTTAAATTCTATTAGTGTGCTTTATATTATTTATTGTCAATATCACTCACTAGACCACAAGCTCCTCATCTGTCTTATTTACTGCTGGTTCCTCAGATTCTTTTCTCACTCCTTATAAGCAAAACTTCAATAGCTTTTTTAAACATAATATTTAAATACCAGGCATGAGAGAGTTCTTTACTAGATTTTTTTGAAGCTAGGTAAACACAATCTATGAAGAGTAAAAATGAGGGAAAACACAAGAATCTAATACCAAATTCAGTGTTCTGAATAAGGAACATTTCTACCTTGACCCTTCCTGTCCTAAAGGAGACTGACTCAGCATGGCTCTCTTTAGTTGAAAACCTTTAAGATCTTTGGCCAAGTTCCTTAGCTTGGGGTATATGTAGAGGCCTGAAGTGTTTGAAATTCTAAACAATAGTTATAACTATATTAATTGATACATTTTTAGGAACAATAATACAGCATGCATCATTCTCAAAGGGGCTCATTACTCAGAAAAGGTCAAAAGTCACTCATTGGAGGGTCATTTCCTGGGAGTTAGGCTAGTCATCAATTCTAAGTTTCCATAATTAAAATGAAACTGAAAAAATATTGAGGCTGTGCCCTGCTCTAAATGGCTCCAAGTTGTGTGAAAAATCGCATTATCCTGGGAAACTCCTATTTAGAAGCAGAATTTGGTTTCATTTTGAGTGCAAATAGTCAGGATGACTCTGTACCTTACCATCCATGTAGATGGTACCATATGAGGTACAAAATGATAAATAACTTAATCTTAAAAGTACAAAAAAATCACACTATCAATGCACCACATCAATACATTAAAATTACATGGAAAACTAGGCCTGAGAATTTATGGAACATGTGAGACTCAGGAAGATGTGACACCTTCACCTGGGCCCAGTAAAAAGAGGGACCCCAACACTATTAGGGTAATGACAATGATCCCAACAGCCTGTCATCTGAAGACAACGTGTGTACATCAATGAGTGGACAGAGAATTCCCAACTGTCCCAGAAGTTTCAGCTCAGCTAAGTCCATACCAAATGACAGGGCCTACTCTAATTGCTACCTACCCAACTGTGTGTTTATCCGTCTTGACTCTACAGCCTCTATGGTCTCAGATCTTCTTACCTCAGCAGTTTGAATCAGTCCTAAGACTTAGTTCAATTCAGAACCTATGGCTTATCTCTATGGTAGCACATCCAGCAGCTCCTTAATGAGACTCATGATCCAATCATCACAGAGTCTTTTTTTCTCAGTCTTTTGTCTATGCCTTTAGTAAGACTTCTTTGAATTCCTGGAAATTTCTTCTGAAGTTTTATGGTCATTTCCTATCCTACATATGTGTGTGTATGTATGTATATATATATATATATATATATGATGGTGTGATATAGAATTGTAATTTTAGATTTAATTTTAATAATTAAGATTGAAATAGCAGAACCTTGACTTGGCAACAGCTATCTATCATGGGAAGTTGATATTACTTAGCAAACTGCTACTAAAAAACTCTGTTGTGCATTGTGAATTTATTCTTATTCAATAAATTCCAACATTGCGGAAAGGTACAAACATGTCAGTATACATTTCTGATTTAACACAATAAGAACATAGTGGAAGCTACTATATCCTTAAGGTTTCTCTTAGAACTCTTAACAGACATTCTCAAGCCTCTTGTTGTTTGGGGAAAACCATTATGGTATTACATAGTAAGCCTTAAATCCTACCTAGTCCTCATCTGTCAACATTACCCAACATGTCAGACTGCCCATTACTATGGTGGCTGTTTATTCCCTCATTCTAGATTCTCATTAGACCTGTGCCAGTGTCTCAACAGCACTATGTTATTAGCCTATTGTTTTCTAACTCAATTCTCTCAGGTCTCTAGACTCCTCCTATATTGATTGGTTAGATGAATTATCCTGTCATAAACAAAGAAAATAAATCAGTCATAGAAGCAGAACTGACTCAAATTAAACTGCAGTCATGCTGTCAATTAGTTGGACACATGAGTAGAAACCACAAGCAAACATCAAGTCGTCTGTGCTGGCTTCCTGGTCCTTGTGAGCATTTGGATTTGTGAGCATGGTTTGCGCCTGACATCTTGGGAAAATTCAGACCAGAGGGATGGAAAGGAACCAAATACTTGAAAATCAAGAAGGAAAAGACGTAGGTGAGGACATAACAGACGCAGGGGCTGTAAAAATAAATGATGAGAAGAAGTCTTAAATGAGGCAGAAGCAATGGGTTAAGAGTAAAAGAGTAACAATTGGCCTTGAATAAAATGGAAAAATTTTTCAATATATACTCAGTCTGTGACTCAGAGTCTGAAAACACATTAGTCATTAACTTTCTCCTGAAGGTTCCTGAAATAAGCAATTAAGAATGACATATATATATGAAGCATCAGAAGGTCATTTAAATGTTGATATTTATCACCCTGACATTTCTATTACTACCAAAATCTCCACATAATGAAACGTAATATATTTATAGAATACAATATTTAACATGTAATCAATGATGCCATTTTTGACCTGTGATTCAGTAACAAGATATAGTTTAAACTCTGACAAACCTCATACTCTTCAATCTGTCAGTTTATCTTTGAAAATGAAACTGGATTTTCAGAAAGTTTAATCTCATTTTTTTAAAAAGCAAAAGTCTGCATACACCCCTTAAACAATGTAAAATCTGGCTGAAATGGTTCTTTTTTCACAGATGAGGGGCTTCTGAATGAGTAAGCAGAAAAGGAATAAGAAATATCACCATATTCTCCTCCTTATGTGTATATGGACATATTAATTTCTTTATGAATATGCATTACTCAGCATTTTCCTGAGGAACAGAACATATATGCTGTGTGTATGAATGAGTATTAGATTAGCTTATATGAATATGTCTGGCTAGTCTAACAGTGGCATTTTGCAGATGACTGTAGAGCCTGAGAAGCAGGTAGCTACCCAGTCCAGGAAGCTGGATGCCTCAGCAGTCCCAATTTAGTGCTAAAACTTAGAAGATTCATGCAAAGATATTCAATCCATGTTGAAAGGCTGAAGAAGCTGGATTCCAATGTCAACAAAGAATGGCATCATCAGTTTCGATGCACTCACCAAGGAGTGAAGGCTGGCAAGCAAAGCAGACCTCATTTCCCCTCAGACCTCTTCATATCAGGGCCAACTCAGGATAGTGCTGCCCTCTCTCTGTGTGCAGGCCTCCCTGCCACTTAACCCTTCTTGCTAGTGCCTTACTGTTCATGCTTACAGGCTTCTCTCTTCTTTGATTCCATAGCTCAACAACTTGACAGCATTAACCATCATAAAACAGTCTTCATTTTCAGATCTCAAAATTCTTTAAAATAAGACAATACAGCCAGGCAGAAGTCTCACATGCATTTAATCCCATGGTTTAGAAGGCAGAGGCAGGCATATTTCTTGAGTTTGAGGTCACCCTGGTCTATAGAGCAAATCCTGGGACAGCCATGGCTCTACACACACACACACACACACACACACACACACACACACACACACACACACACATACACACACACAACCTGACTTGAAAAACAAAAACAAACAAAACTCTGATAATAAAAATTAAATCTATAAGTCATTTTATTATAGTCAAAGACTCTTGGCACATTTGTGGGTTCCTTAAATTATATTGCTAGCAGTTGCTGAGACTCAAGAGAACATCCCAAGTCTCCCTCAGAGTTATTGGAGCACATGGATTACCTCTGGGCATTGTGAAATACAGTTAAACTGTATCTTCTCTAATCTTAGTTAGGGTTCTTATTGCTATGATGAAACACCATGACCAAAAAGCAAGTTGAGGAGGAAAGGGTTTATTTGGCTTACACTTCAGCATTGCTATTAATCATCAAAGTAAGTCAGGACAGGAACTCACTGGGCAGGAACATGGAGACCAGAACTGATGCAGAGGCCATGGAGGGGAGCTGCTTACTGGCTTGTTCTCATGCTTGCTCAGCCTGCTTTATTATAGAAACCAGAACCACTAGCCCGGGGATGGAACTACCCACAGTGGACTTTCCCTATCAATCACCAAGTAAGAAAATGCCCTACAGCTAGATTTTATGGAAGCATTTTCACAATTGAGGCCTTCCCTCTTCTCTGATAAGCATAGCTTGTATTAAGTTGGCATAAAACTAGCCAGGACAGCCTCTATCTGTAGAATCACAGCCTTGAGGAGTAGAACTTGGGAGTCTGTTTTTAACAGGGTGCCATATACACATGGTTGCTATCTCGGGGAATTTTAGAACACATTGTACTAGCTTGTAACGCACTGATATTTCCATCTTGACACTTGACTCCATTATCATCACAATCAGTGACATTTTAAAGTTTGGTAGTGCTCATATTTTATAAGATCAGTCAGGCAAACTTAGCTTTAATAATCCAAAATATGATTATTAACACTGCAGTTTCTCAATCAGTGTCAAAATGTTCTGAGCCTGATTTTTCTCAAGGTTCTTTTCAGTATCATATTAGTTTCCTCAATTTTTAAGAACCTTTATACTGCAGGTGCCCCAGAGCATAAGTAGGAACTTGTCCATGAGAATCGAAGTATTCCTTTAATCAACTTCTAATTTTCTGCTAAGAGCTAGTCTTTGAGCAGAAGCCACTTTAACAACAACAACAAAAAAAAATAGAGCCTCAGACAACTCACATTTTATTCATGAGGTAAATGACACTTAGTGATCCTAAGAAGGAGTCACTCTTGATCATCTAGCTCTTCAGCAACAGGGACAAAGCACAACCTTTTTCATCCATCTTGTACTAACTCCTGTGAAACATCCTCACTGATCAAGAAACCCAGATGAGGAACACTTAGCCCCTATCCCATTAAGCTGAGATCTTCATTATGAAAACCAGGTTAGGCACCCTAAAAATGCCTTGCTCCTACTAACATTATTTAAACTGTGAACCGTATCCAGATTAAATTGTTTTTAATTTTGGCTCCTGTACCAAAATGATCCTTAAGACTCATATTAGTTACTTCTAATGTTTTTATAACCTGACAAAAAGCAACATAAAAAGGAAAGGTTTCTTTTTTCTTCATACTTTGAAGCTGTGGAAAAGGGATTTCAGGAGATATAGTTCCAGGCTGTGGCAGTACGAACATGAAAGTGAATGCTTACATCTCCATGATCAGAAAGAAGGCTGCAGGGAATTCTGGCTATTAGCTGCCTTTTTCTTTTGTATAATTTTTTTTTTTTAAAAAAAATCAGTTCATGGCTTCAGTCTCAAGGATAACAACCTTCTACATTAAAACCAGATCTGCTATCTGTAGTTAATCAGCTTTGGAAATGTGCTCCTAAAGACACCTGGAGATATGTCACCTTGGTGACTGTAAATCCTGATGAGTTGGCAATGAATCATCACATAACTGTTGTAGGACATAGAACAGTTAAAAAAATTACCCTAGAGACTTCTTTTGTTTAGTCTAATAGCATGTGCATAAATATTATTTGAAATGGAACGATGCTGCCTAGGGTGGTCTTGATTTCATGTATTCAGGCAAGCAACCCTGCCTCAGCTTCCTGAGTATCTTGGGATACAGGCATCCACTACTGTGCCCATGTGGAACTCACATATTTTATAAAGTCGATTAAAAATTGGGAACATTCACATTTTTAAAATATGGACACTTGGATTATTCCTGGAATAATTAAATAGAATTCTGAACTTAATAGACTAGTGTTCTCTTGTGGAGGTGATTCTCTGAAAGTGATGCGATATTGTCTATTTTATATGGGCTGGTAGTAGCTAATTCTATTAGTTCCTAACCAGCTACCTTTTCCTCATGGCTGCTGCGTTTACCAACTGTATGAATTGTGTCTAACGGCAGGTGGCAGCACTATGCTGCCATTATCATCATTTCTCATCCAAGTAAAAGAAAGATGGTGTGCTGCACCAATTGACTTCATTCAGGGATCATACTTTTTCTCCGAAATACTCCCTCATCTCCCTAAAAACATAACATTTCTATATTTTAGTTGATATGTATTTTGACAAAATATGTTATAACAAATATTTGGTACTCATAGTAGCGTAAATAGGAATGTGTAAATCACTGGTTCTCAACCTTCCTGATGCTGGAGATTTTAATACAATTTCTCATGTTGTGGTGTCCTCAACCATAAAATTATTTTCAAAACTGTAATTTTGCTGCTGTTATGAATCATAATGGAAATATTCGTGTTTTCAGATGGTCTTAGGCAAATCCCAGGAAAGGGTCATTGACCGCCAGGGATGGCAACCCCCAGATTGAACACCACTGGTGTAAGGCATGAATAAAAAGTATTGCTACCAGGGGAACAAGCTTCAATTTAAGAGGTAAAACTCAGCTGTAGAGGAGCACCCCTTTAATGTTAGCAATTGAGAGGCAGAGACAAGACTCAGTCATCGAGTGGGGCAAGTGGTGGCTGATGTAGTCAGAAGGAATTAAGAAGAACGCAGTACGCAGTTTGGATCCTTCTGCAGCAAGTTTATTAGAGCTCTAGAAAATGGGAAGACCCCGACCCCTTGCCAGGAGCCCGCTTTTATACTTTCAAGCCCTCGCCTCCTACGTCTCCCCTTTTGGTTGGTTGCGGACTCTCGCCTGATATGACGCAGGGTCAGAGGGCTTGGCTCACAGAGTGGAAACTTACTGGGGGACATACGCAGATATGTTGTTTATCGCCTCGGCCGCGCCTTGGTACCGGAAACCGGCACCATCTTGCCTGCTTGACCGGGCTTCCGGCTCCCTACAAAAGTGTACCATAAAGAAAAAAAGAGAGAATCTGTAGAACTGGAAAAATACATCAAATCACATATCTCATAAAAGTCTTTACAGCACATTTAAGTCATTGTTACAACTGAATTATTAAAAATAGAACACAAATAGAGGCAGGTAAGGCAGATTCGTAGGTAAAGGCACTTATTTCCAAGCCTGGTGATGTGGTTTTGGTTCCTGGAGGGCGCATGGTGGAATGAAAGAACCAATTACTGTAAGTTGTCCTCTGACCTCTATGTGTGTGTGCACACGCGTGCGTGCATGCGCGTGCACACATACACAAGCATGTATGCATACACTTTCATGGAATAAATATGTGTTTAAAAACTGAAAGAAAAATTGGCTTACTTTTAAAATAGTCAAAGAATATGAATACACTTTTTCTTTTTTTAATATTTTTTATATGAATTGGTGTTTTGCCTGCATGTATAACTGTGTGAGGGTGTCAGATCTTGGAATTACAGACAGTTGTTAGCTGCCATGTGGATGCTGGGAATCGAACTCAGGTCCTCTGGAAGAACAGTCAGTGCTCTTAACCGCTGAGCCACCTCTCCAGCCCCCAGAATACACTTTTTCTTAAAAAGAAAACAAAATGCCAACAAGCAGATAAGATGTATTTGATATCACTAATTATCATAGAAATGCAAATCAAAACCATAATCAGATGCCACCCACTCCATATAGGATACCTAAAAATTCTAAATAGATATTAATAAATGCTGGCAATTATGTGGACAAGATGGTGGCCTTTCTAATAGGATCTCAGTGGTAAAGAGCTTTGGAAAAGTTTGGAAGTTTCTCAAAATGTAACCTAGAAATTCTACCCTTAAGTACATAGCAAATAATAATAATAAACAAACTTAAAGTTTTCTTAACCAAAAAATTCTTATTTTATTCTTAATATACTGGGGTGATGAGTAAGAGAGAGGAGGGAGAGAGAATAAACATAGAGGGCGCAGAGATAGACAGGGAGGAAGAACTCAGCAGTTGATGGTGGACAAATTAAATATGTCCTGGCAAAAATGATGGCATGGCTCTCAGTGGGTTGCAGGTAAATGAAACTTAAAGTACCAAGACTCAGTCATCGAGTGGGGCAAGTGGTGGCTGATGTAGTCAGAAGGAATTAAAAAAAAAATGTTCAAATGTCCAACAGAGGAAATTTTAGATCAATTTCTGAATCAGGGTATCGAATCTAAAAGTTTTCCAGGAGTTTGAGACCAGCCTGGGCTACATAGTAACTTCAGAGACAGCCTAAGATACTTACTGAGACCTTTTTATTTATTTATTTAAAAAGGTTTTTTTCCCCATATATACCCTCCTCCTCTCTTGCCTCCTCCCAGTTCCTCCCAGTCCCTTCAGCTTCCCCCCACCCTCTCCCTCCATCCATTTCCCAATGAGGGCAAGGAGTCCCAAGGCGGGTCAGTTCAGTCTGGTGTATATCCAGTTGAGGTAGGTCAGAGTCCCTCATCCCAGTATCAAGGCTGGATTAGGTGTTCATCTGTAGGGAATGGGCTCCAAGGTGCCAGTTCATGCACCAGGAATACAGTCTGATCCTACTGCAAGAGGCGCCACAAACTGCCCATGCCATTTGACAGTTGTCTACCTTTGAAGGATTTACTTCCTTGAGATCTTATCTTAAAAGAAAAATCAGTCTGAGGGCTACAAACCATAGCAGCAAAGCCAGAAGTCATAGAATAAACACTATTGAATACACAAAGTGAACTGGCTTCTTGGAAACCTTCATAAAATGTCTACCATATTCTTCAGAAGGATGCTGTAAACATTTGACAAGCATTCCCCAAGTGTGTGTATGGATTTTTTTCTTGGAAGGCTTTGTTGTTTCTTTGTCTGCTTGCTTGCTTATTTTTATTTTTTGAGACAAGGTCTCATTGTGTTGGCTTTGACCTGGTAGACATCCACCTGCCTCTGCCTCCCAAGTTTAGAGGATTAAAGTCCTCTTACACCATGTTTGGTCTTTCTGTTCATTTTTAATTACAGTTTTGCAGTCAGTCATAGAGGGACTTAAGAATTGTGCATGATAAGAGAAATGTGTCGTATTTCAGTGCTCCATATTTTGAACTGGGACTTTTAAAAAAATCAGGATAAAAGAAAAATGCTGCCTGGTGAAAACTACACAAACAAAAGGGGAGCATAATTGCTTAGGTTGCAAAATTTGATGTTCTATGGACCTCTTCCCTTCCGGAGATCTCATCCAGATCTAGATGGTCATCAGACTTTGTTGGTTTATTTTTCTCACTTCATGTACCACACATCTGTACCTCTGTTCTCTATCTTATTTTGTCTCTATTAGTCCAGGTGCTCATCAATTCATGCTTGAAAAACAACATGACTAACTAATGGGGAGAAAATGAAAGTGTCAGTTTCAGAGTTCAATAACTGTAAATTTTCTCTTTACAAAAGAAGAAATTGTGTTTGTTTTAGCTGAACACCTAGATGGGTTGTTTTCCTTGCTCAAACATTACAGGATGCCTGGGATAAGCTTAGAAGTGCTCTGTTTGAGAAATTAGCGGTGATGGCTTGGTTGGGAGAATTTGTAATATATGGAAAGATAAGGAGAAAAAACAAGAGAATGAAGGAAAATTAAGCACCACTGGGAAAATCAAAGCCTTTGTATAATGGCTAAGGAGTTTAAAAGAAAACCGACCTCTTATGCTTAAATATTTTAAAATACATTTTTATTTATTTTTTGAGAATTTCACAGGTGTATGCATTGTACTGTTATCATAGCCACACCTTTCTCCCCACTCCAACTCCTACCAGACCCCAAACTGCAGTTCTTCCCAAGTTCATGTCCTTTTTTTAACTCATAGAACCCAATGCGGCCAGTATGTATGTGGGTACAGTGTCATCCACTGGAACATGGGCAGTTCACAAGGGACATGATCCCTGAAGAGAGCTGATTCTCTTACTCCAGTAGCCATTACCTGTCAATGACTACTTGGCTAGAGGTAGGACATTCATGATTTCTGTCTTAGTTAAGGTTTCTATTGCTGTGAAGAGGCACTGTGACCGTATACAGTGTACAGAAGAGGGCACTAGATGTCATCATAGATGGTAGTGAGCCACCATGTGGCTGCTGGGAATTGAGCTCAGGACCTCTGGAAGAACAGTCAGTGCTCTTAACCTCTGAGCCATCTCTCCAGCCCCTCATGGCAACTCTTATAAGGAAAACATTTAACTGAAGTGGCAGATTACAGTTCAGAGGGTTAGTCCATTATCACCATGGCAGGGAACATGGTGACATGCAGGCAGACATGGTGCTGGCTATATCTTGATCAGAAGGCAACAGAAAGTGGACTGTGACACTGTGAGTAGCTTGAGTGTAGGAAAACTCAAAGCCTGCCTCCACAGTGACATGCTTCCTCCAACAAGGCCTTTCCCACTTTAACAAGGCCACACCTCCTTCATAGTGCCTGAGCTTATGGGGGCCAATTACATTCAAACTACCCACAAGTCACTACTCCATTGTACTGGAATATTGACTGGCTTAATATTGTACAAGCATCCTTGGTCACTATGAATTCATGAGTGCAATGGTCCTGATATGTATGGAAAACACTGCTTTGTCTCTCTCCTCCTCAACTTCTCACTTTTACAATCTTTTTGCCTCTTCTTCCATGATAGTCCCTAAGCTTCAGGAGTATGGAGTGTAATATCGATGTCCCAACTAGAAATGAGTCCACAGTCACTTCTTCAAGGCACTTTGACTGCTTCCCAGTCTCTGTGTCAAACCATCATCTACTGCAAAATGAAACTTCTCTGATAAAGACTGAGAGCCACACTAATCTACGGGAACTATATTTAATGTTAAGTTGTTGTGGCACTTCAAGGAACTTGGCCTTTACCAGGCCTTCAGTACAAATCTGTATGTATATATATATAATCCTTGATGATTCAGGAGGAAGTGGAAGAAACAGGAGGAGGAGGTAATCAACTCTGTGTCAAAGGGGAATCATGCACCCAAGGCCCGGGCTGAGAATGATAACGTAGTAGAAGTAGAAACTCATAGGCAAAGACACTGTTTCTCAACCTTCCTAATGCTGCAACCCTTTAATATAGTTCCTTGTGCTGTGGTGGCACCCAACTATAAAATTATTTTTGTTGCTACTTCATACCTGTAATTTTGCTACTGTTACACATTACAATATAAATATCTGATTTGCGACCCCTGTGAAAGGATTGTTCTAGCTCCAAGAGGTCATGACTCACAGATTGAGAACCACTAGACAAGCATCCAAAAGAAACGCAAGCGATGCACCTTCTGCAGAATCTTCTAAATCCTAATGGGTGTTCACACATGACAAAAGCAGGCTTGGGCCAATGCAGAGCCTGAAATTTAAATCACACTGTTGTTAGTTTTCCTTCTCTGTATTCTTCTTCTCCATGGTTTGTATCCCAGGAAACTGACTCATGAAGTCATTAATGGACTTTCTGTTAAAAAAAATATTGAGGGGCTGGAGAGATGGCTCAGTGGTTAAGAGCACTGACAGTTCTTCCAGAGGACCTGAGTACATTTCCCAGCAACCACATGGCAACTAACAACTGTCTGTTCTTTCTGGGATTTCTAGAGAAGAATCACCTATGTAACTCCATCTTTGAGAAGGTGCTTCAAGCAATCTTGAGGCTCCCATGTCATTCCCCCATATATGTTCTATCTTCTTTCGGTCCCCAAAACTCTCTCTGCTTTCTATTTGTAAGAAATTTGTGATTTTCAGGGCCCACTGAATAATGCAGGATAATGTCTCTGCCTCGAGGCCCTTAATATCTTGGAAGTATCTTCTTTTATGTAAGGTAACAGGCATGGGTTCCAGTTATTAAGACCTCACCATTCTTTGCTTATTTTGATTTTCCCTTGTAGTAGGAAGTTTTTCTGTCCTGTCCAGCTGGTCCCAAAGCCAAATAATCACATAAAGGCTTATATTAATTACAAGCTATTTGCCCTAAGGCTCAGGCTTTATTACTTGCTAACTCTTAAACTTTAAGCTAATCCATATTTCTATTCATGTTTAGCCACAATGGCTTGATACCTTTTTGCTCAGTGCAGAATTATCATCCTGCTTCCTCTGCATCTGGCTGGCATCTCTTGCTCTGCTCTTCTGCTTCTCAGAATTTTCCTAGTCTGGATGCCCCATCTCTACTTCCTGTCTAGCTACTTGACCAGTCAGGCTTTTATTAAACCAATATTTACAGTGACAAATATTTACAGTGTACAAGAGCATAGTCCTACAGCATTCCCTTTTTTCTAAATCCAGGTAAAACCTCTCCCTCCTCCATAGGTATGGCTCCTGTTAGTCCTGTTAGTTTCTATTATGTGGTTGTCTATCAGCTGGAGAACCTGCAAGGGACTGAACTGGGTCCTCTGAATGTGGATGGCAGTTGAATGGCATGAGAAGTTTTGGGGCCTCTGGCAGTGGGACCAGACTCTATTCCTGGTGCATGAACTGGCTTCTTGGAGACAATTCCTTACAGAGGAACACTTGACTCAGACTTGATACTGGGATGAGGGACTTAGTCCTACCTCAACTGGATAAACCAGCCTGTATCGACTCACCCTGGGAATCCTTACCTTTTATGAGGAATAGATAGGGGGATGGGGTTGGGGGAAGCTAGGGGTGGCTGAGAAGAGGGGAGGGAGGGGGAACAGTAGTGGGTATGCTAAGAAAAACTTTATATACATATATAAAGTGATCATCTATGAATCATTCTAAATTCTCTGAGTCTCAGCTGTTAAATTCATATCTGTTTCTGGTCTACTGATCACAAACACTAGTATTTACTAATGTCAAAATAGTTTGTCAACTAGGCTGCCTAGGAACTTATCTTGTCATCAACTCATTCATGATTTTATAAAAACTGTCTTGCTATAAATATTTGCCAAATTTTTATTTGACACACACACCATCTGAAGCTCATCTTGGTGAAAGAAAGGTCCTACTTCTCTCCTTACATGCCAAGATAGACCAAGCATTACTACCCATCATTTCCAATAGGGTACATGCATATGACCTAGGTCTTTAGTTTCTTTCTAGGACTTTGAATATGAAAAAAACTGTCTATAGATGTAATTGAAATTTTTTTGCTAGTTGTAATTCCACCATTTTGCTATTGATATAGCATTTCTTGATAATTCTCAAATTTCAGTATGCATCATAAACTTGTTGCTATTGCTCTTCTTGGTGGTGGTGGCAGTGGTTGTATTTTCACGTGTATAGGGAGATAGTTTTGTTAAAATGCCATCTCCTGGGACCTACACTATATCACCAAATAGCCATCATTGAGAAATGGGCACAGAACTTTTACTTTACAAATGTTTAAGAGCCTTGGTGATTCTTACACATATTTCAAAGCAAAAATGATGGTTTCAGGTCTGTAGTTAATGCATTGTTTATTCCTTCTTTACCATAGATTTCATTTACCTAGTTTACTATTTGCTTCTTCAGAAGACAAGATCTGTTTTCTTTCCAGAAACTAAGTTTTGCTCTTTTCCTAAGAATAATGTTTTTCCATACGAAAAACTGTAAATGTTATCCATCATATAAACGAACTAAAGGAACAAAACCACATGATCATATCCTTAGATGCGGAAAAAGCCTTTGACAAAATCCAACACTCCTTTATGATTAAAGCCCTGGAGAGATCAGGAATAAAGGGAGAATACCGAAATATAATTAAGGCGATTTACAAGAAGCCGACAGCCAGTATCAAACTTAATGGAGAAAAACTCAAGGAAATCCCATTAAAGTCAGGAACTAGACAAGGATGTCCTCTCTCCCCTTATCTATTCAATATAGTTCTCGAAGTTTTAGCTAAAGCAATAAGGGAACGAAAAGAGATTAAGGGCATACAAATTGGAAAAGAAGAAGTGAAGCTATCTCTATTTGCAGATGATATGATTGTATACATAAGTG
>PVIH01025635.1:0-20289 GCA_004025045.1 Sigmodon hispidus
GGCGGGGCGGGAAGACAGGTCTGAAGCTGCGGGGTGTCTGAGCATTTGGGAAAAATGGATGCCCCGGGAATCCTGACCAGCCCTGGGAAGAGGCTAGTGCCCTGAGGCCCAGGGTCTGGAGCTGAGGCCTGCAAAGGGGCTGATGTCTGTGAGGGGCTGTGGGTCAGACCCTCCACAAGGATCCTACCCCTCCCACCCCTCAGGAGAAGCAATGGGAGGCGGGGCGGAGGGGGAGGGCAGAAGGAGGGGCCAAGCCTTTGTTCACCTCATCAGTGAGGGTTGACTGGAGGAATGAAGGGGCTCGGAGCCTGCCGAGCAGAGGGTTCCCACAGGCAAGCAGAGCTATAGCTGCCATGGTGCTGGTGGTGCCTGTGATCTGGGGCTCCAGACGAGATGTCCACCTCCTGCTGTTGTTGCTGCCGCTGCCCTGGGTCTCGGCTGGTAAGTGTGGCTGGGCCTGGGGGATTCATCCCAGGCAGACACCAAAGGCCTGGCTTGAGAGACTGGTAGACAAACTAGAGAGAACTCTGTTCCGGTCCCAAGAACGTCTGGGAAGCCTGAAATTTGGCTGTTCTGAAACTCACTTGGAGTGCTTGGATCGTCCAGGCAACTTCATATGAGGAGTCTTTGCAAGTGGGGCCAGGAGGATCAGAGCTGATGTGATCTGCAGAAGCCGGTCTGAGAGACTGGGTGTGGTTGATGTGGTGTGGTTAGGGAAGTGTGCCAGGCTAGATGGAAGCCAGTGAGTTGGAGAAGTGTCAGAGAACCCAGGCAGTCGCCATAGAGTCTGCTGGAGTTGAACTGGGATGCAGGTGGCAGGTAAAGTAGCCAGGCACGTGGCTTCTGGGGTTAGCTGGCCAGGGGAAGTTCTGTCTGAGGAAACTGGGTGTAGAGAGCTGTGTCCTAGCTGAACCAGCTTTAAGTTGTCTCCCATGTTCAACTAGCTTTTCCTGGCAACTGGGGGTGTGGGTGGGAAGCTGGATTAGAATAGAGGAGGGGAAAGATAACCAGGGTGGGGGAGTCCTTGCCCCCATCCCTCCCTTCTATAGGTTCTCTGCCTGCACCTGAGGGACACCATTAGAGCTGTTCTGAGTCTCTGGGGTGGCTAGAAATTTGGGATCTCTAGGTGGGGGGATAGTCCCCTTCTTTGTCTCCTCCACCCCACTTCAGGCTGCTGACAGGACACAGGTCTGCAGAATGGAAAGGCCTGTCCTGACTCCCTGGTCAGTGGGTCCAACCTGGCATTGAGGTCTGTTCCTTGTGAACTTACTGTGTAACATCAGCAAGGTTTACTTCCTTGAGTTTCTGTCGCTTGTCTATATAATGAACACAAGACATTCCAAGCTTCCTGGGGTGCTGCAGGGGTGACCAGAAAGCAGCTTGGGTACTATCTGTACTGTTATCACATGGTAGCCACTCATTCTGTCCTCTGTCCCTGCTCTCTAAATACAATTAAGACCTGCCTGGGCCTGGGCGTGTAGCTCAGTCTGCCGAGTGGTTGCCTTTCACTCAGGAAGCCTGGGGATTTGATTTCCCAGCACTCTATCAAATCCCAGCATTTGAGAGGTGTGGGGTGGGGGGGAGGATCAGACATTTAAGGTCATCCTTGGAGACATAGCAAGTTCCAGGCTGGATTGGACTACAGAAGAGTGCTTCTAAAAATAAGCACAAAATAGTAAATAAAACCTCAGTGGAGAGTATAGGTATGTGCCATTCATGATCAGCTTCTAGATGTGCACACAGGGACAGACCTGTGGTACCTTTGGGTTTGTTGCTAACAATGGGGGAAGGGTGCTTTGTGCAGACCCTGCCTACATTTCCAAATTGTTTTCTTTTTTTTTCCTACAGGGCTGTTTCCTTCAGAGATGTCAAGTGCCTGTGCCTCAGACCCGTGGGTTCCTGGTAGTTAGACCTGTGAGCCTGTAGAGCTTGGAGGCTGTATTACTCAGCCATACCACCATGGTGCACTGTGTATGCCCCAGGGCTCAGTTCCTGACAGCATCCACTGCTGCTGTGAGCTGGACATCGATGAGTGTGCATCCCAGCCCTGCCACCATGGGGCCACCTGCCACAACTTGGCAGATCACTTTGAGTGCTACTGCCCTCTAGGCTATGCAGGTAATGGGTCAGGTCACCTTGAAGGGCTGGAACATAAACTCCATCAGCTACTTATAGTGAGAGCATCCCTATTTGCCATTGGCTCAAGTCTAGAGATGCCTCAGGCTGGCTAGCAATTCTAGAGCCCACTCTTGGACTGGCTGCTCAACTGATGTTTCTTGGGCTAATCTGGCAGGTAGGATCAGTGTGTGTATATGTTTGGGTGTTGGTATGGAGCCTGGCACATATAAGATAACTGACAAATGTTGCTTTTGTCTCTGCCACAGTTGGAGACAGGGAATGATCCTCAGGCAACCCTGGCAAGGTACACCTGCCTGGTTTGGCTTTCATGATGATGCCCAGATGGTATCTCTAGCATTTCCTCAAGCTGCCATGTAGGCCCTGTAGGATTCACCTCATGGACCCTGGTATAGCTCAGGATGTAATGCAGACTTCTGTCTTCTAGGCATAATGAAGCAGGATCCATTTCTGTCTGTGATGGGGATGTGTTCCTAGTTATCCTTGTTGCCTAGAGTAGAATAATGGAGACACAGGTGCCCAGAAGCATGGCTGGCATGGACACACACAGCTCTCTCTCACCCCAGTCCCTTCCTGCTTCCACTCCTGGCCTCTGGAGCTGCCTGATATCAGGAGGGATAGTAGAGCTGAGGACAGGTCTTCAAAGGATGGTGTTTAATTTAGCACAGTCTGGAGTCTGTAGTATAGACAGTAGCATTTCTGCCCTGAATTTGGACACCACGTTCAAACTGGAGGGCAGTTTGAAGTCCCCTCTGGGCAAATGGTATAGCCTAGGGACCAAGTTCTAGGAAGGACATAGAGGGATGAAATGGCACACTAGGTCCTGGCATCTATCTGTTTCAGTGTCTATTTGTGTGGCTGAGACTGTGGGTTCCAGCTATATGCATGCATATGTAGCTCTAAGGGCCTCCTGAGCACCTGTTGGTATCATGTCTGTGCATGCTTTTGTGAGAATCGTGTGTCAGCAGTTATGTGAGCATGTGCAGGATGCCAGTGAGCGTTATATGAGCAGGCAGCTTTGTGTGACTCATTTCTCTCCTGCTCAGAGCAGGATGGGGGAGTTGGGATTCCAGGCAGCCTGGCCCTGGCTCTCCCGGGCACAGAGGGTGTGAGTGGGACTGGAGGGTCATGGGAAGAAGGTGTCCTGAGGTTTGCTGGCTGGGAAGTAGAGAGGGCTCCAGCTGGAAGCAGCTGGCTCTTTAGCCCCCATGACAAAACCTTAGGTGGCAGGAGAGGGGCCATGCAAATGTACACTGACAGACATGTCTCCTAAACCTCACACCTGGAGATTCTTCACCTCCCTCTGTCTCCACCTCAATCCTGGGGAGGGCTGACTTGTACTCAGGGAATTCTTGGGTGAAACCAGGGGCTTGTAGTATTAAAGCCAAGGCAGGACAGGAGTTAGTGACCCTGGGCCAGCGGGTCCTGTCCTGTCTAGAGTGCCCTGTTTTGTGGGCTCCCTTACACCTTCTCAAAGCTGCACCGAGCGGCTTTATTCTCATTGCTGTGGTTAAACACTTGACAAGAAGGAAGGAAACACTCTGGCTCTTGGTGCCAAAGGCTTGGCAGAAGCAGCATGAGCCAGTCCCCCAGATGCTGCTGCTTAGCTTGCTTTCCTCTGATCTGTTTTAATTCAGTCTAGGATCCCCACCTTCCTCCTCGGTTGAACCCTCTGCTAAACTCCTTACAGATGCAGCCAGAGGTGTGTCTCCCAGATGATTCCAAGTCTGGTTAAGGTGACCACAAAGATTGACTGTTTTGTTTTTTGTTTTTTTAAGATTTAATTTTTATTTATGTGTATGAGGTACTAGAAAAGAGACTGGGGAGGGGGGAATGCTAGGGATAATATCCTTATGAAAGCCTGACCAGGCAGGCTTGCTCTTCCAGGGCAAGTGTGAACTGCTTAAGGTAGGTACTGGGAAGGGAACTCTGGTCCTCTGGAAGGGCAGGAAGTACTCTTTATGGCTGAACAATCTCTCCAGGCCCAAAGCCTGACCAGTCCTCATGAGTAGGAGTCTGATGGAGTACTTGATGTTCTCATGCCTCTCACCTCTGTCCTCCACTCTCCTCGGGTTCTGCCTGTCTCTATCCTCCCCCAGGGCATTGTGCCTCTGCCACTAGAGAGAGGGGTGCCACCAATTGTCACCTGCCTGCCCTGAGTCTTCAAAAATGTTTCTGAAAACATTTCCCCCTCACTCTCTTGTTCACTCTCTTGTTGAAGTCATCAATATTTAAACACCAGCTCTTTCCAGGTCTTCCTGCTGTGAGGCCAAGGAGGATAAGGAGGGTGTTCTTATCCAGCAGCACCTCCTCTGAGCCACCAGCATCCAGGTAACTGCAGCACATTGGTACTGCTGGCTAGTCCCTGATCGCCCCTCTAGATGTGGTTCCCATGTCCAGGCGTGACCTGTGAGGAGGAGTGGATGAGTGCTCATCAGTGCCTTGCTTGCACGGAGGCTCATGCCTGGAAGGCGTGGGCTCCTACCGCTGTGTGTGTGCGCTGGGTTATGCAGGCGCTAGCTGCCAGCTGGACGTGGACAAGTGCCAGAGCCAGCCCTGCTCACACGGAGGTGTGTGCCATGACTTGGTTAACGGGTGACCTGGCTGTGGAGAGGTAGGCTGTGGGACAGGAGCTAGCTCAGCTCCTGCCTCACCCATACCAGTTGCGCGGACACTGACTATGAAGGTGCTTGCTGCCAGCAAGAGGTGGTAAAAGAGGTCCACTAGAGCTGTCTCCAGTACTTGAGCTTTTCTCAGAGCACGCCCATGCCTTGGCACCACATTGATCCCCTGGCTGAGGAGCCCAGGCCTCTAGGGCTGCCCCTGAGCTCCCTACCACTTACCTATGGCTGCTAAAAGCCGCCTGTCCAGAACTAGAGAGAGAAATTGAGTCTCAAAGGCAAGCATGGTCTCTCACTATCTCTGTGGTCTTGGCTATGAACTAGAGAAATGACAATGCCTTGGGTGTGCTGGAGCCAGGACATATAAAACAATAGAGAGCACCTAGCCATCCATGTCCTGCATACATCCACAATGCTGCCCCAGAGACCTCACGGGAAATCTAACTGGCTAGTGCTCAGTTATTTTTTTCTCAACTGAAGTCTCTGCCCCAGTAATGTGTGCTGAACTCATCTTGTTTCCATAGAGACAGAGGGCCCAGGGAACTGGGAACACCAGAAGAACCCCTGAGTTCTACAATTTGGTGATCCTTGGTAAGGATTAAACACCTCTTCTAAAATGGACAACCACAATGCTTAGTGCACAGAGCTACTATGACACTCAGCTGGGATGAGGTCCCCAAAACAGTTTAGTGGCTTTAAAATTCTATGCAAACAATGGCTTTTAACAAAATGGGTCAGTATTTAGAAGTAGTAAGGTGGGGGAAAAAAAGCCTGTTTAGAAAGAGTAAAAGCAGCTACTATATGCCCGGTTCCATGTTGGATACTCTCCAGAAATCATCATGTTCCTTTGCACAGAAGACTGCTATGAATGAGGATCTGGTATGAAAGAGGAAGGCAAGTTGAAAAGCTTTAGTCCTTGCCCAGACTCATACATCCTCAGCATTCAGGCCTACTTCTGATAATCCCAAATCCATATTGCTAAGGTTTGTACTGAAACATTTGCTGTGCTAGTCAAGATTTGCCCCAGATATACTTCCAGTCCCCCAGAGCATGTCATTTTGATGTTTGTTTCTTCCTTCTGATGAGAGACAGTGGAAAATTCCAGCTTCTTGACAGTTATGCCACTGGGGTTTGGATGAATCACATCTTCATTGGGGCACAGAATGGGTCTATCACCTTGCATGGCTGGAATAGTAGTGTCCCAACTTACATCCCCTTTCTCTACCTCAAACTCTAACGTCTGCACTCAGTAGAGAATGAAGAAACAGAATCACAGACATATGAAAGGATGCTGGGCATGTACACCACGGATTCAGACAGATATGCGGTTTAGCCTCGTCCCTGCAAAAGGATGGTCTTTGTGACTTCATTAGATGGATCTGGAGAGATACATCAGAAAGGCTGGCACACTAGTTAGTTACTGAGGTGCTCTGACTATAGCTGACCCCTATGCTTGGGTACTGTTGCCTTGGACAATAGACTGGAAACCCTCCCCTTGGAAAATAGCCCCCATCAAACCATTCTGGTAGGTTTCTCACACTGAGAAAGTTATGTCCCAGCAAGGTACATGGGAAAAGAAGCACATGAATGCTCAGCACTGAGCTGGAAGTCAGACACTGTCACTGGGCCACGTCCCTAGCCCTTGGCATTCCTCCATATCCTGCTCTGTTTGTGATGGTTGTCTGGGTAGGACTATACATTGTTCTCTCCAACCCTTTCTTAGTACTTTTGAGGGCAGGTATCTCTCCTTGTGAAGCCTAGTAGGGGACAGTACCTGTCTCCATCTGTCCAGGCACTGTTCAGCCCTAGGGAAGATACAGTGAAAGTTTCCCAACTAAGACCTGGGGGAATAAGACCCCTGCTGTAAGACTGGTTTCCTCTGTGAGGAAGAGGTGATTGCAGTGAGCCATTAGAGCTTAGTGGCTAGAAATACAGCTCTCCCTGGCTGATTTGCTTAAATGATGTAAAGCTGCATACAGAAGCCTGGCTACCCATGGCTACAGCCTGTAAGTCACTGAGCTGATTCAGAAAAAGGAGAGAGAAACCCAGAGAAAACACAACTTCTGGCTCATGCCACATAGCAAGATAAGCTAAAAAACCCATTTCCCAGTTTCCTTGTGCCAGGCAGGAGAGTCCACACTCTCTAGGATTAGTGAAGCCAGGTTTAGTGAGGCAGTGTTAGATGGGGAGGCACACCACTGGCGACTACTCACGGGCCTTGAGCGCTGGATCTTGGGAAGCTGCGGCCCAGTCGGATGGAGTCTTTGTAGCTGTATTAAAGTGGAAACTTAAAACATCAGTTCACATTGAGATGGCTCCATGCATCTCTACACATGGCCTGGGAAAAAGCCTCCAGGTACCCATGTTAGAGCCTGGAGTCAGTGGGGTAGCTTTATGCTTCTTCACCCACAGTCTCAATCTTCCTCCCTTAGCTGGCTTTTTAGTTTTGGATACTGGCCCTAATCATCACAATTGTCTCTGATTCTGATCTTCATTTTATACTCAGGTCAAGGGGGGGCTTTGTAAACTGCACTGTGACACCACATCACACCCCCTATATATATATATATATATATATGTTATGAATAAAGTCTTTTTTTTTTTTTTTTTACTTTATTTATTTATTTATTTGCCTTGGTGTTTTTGCCTGGAGCTGGAACTACAGACAGTTGTGAGCTGCCATGTGGGTGCTGGGAATGGAACCCGGGTCCTCTGGAAGAGCAGACGGTGCTCTTAACCGCTGAGCCATCTCTCCAGCCCCATAAAGTCATTTTTTAATCCATGTATCTCCTTGTTCAAATTCCCTTCCCACCCAGTCCTGGTCACTCTCTCTTCTCCCCATCACTTTATCTCCTTCCCAGCAAGGGCAGAAGATCCCAAGGTGCCTTGGTTCAGCCTCCACTCCAGGCAGATCTGCTTTCCTCACCCCAACTGGGTCAGGTGTTCCTCTGGAGGAAATGGGCTATAAGCACACCCACTTTTAAAACCATCAGTGACTGCTCTTGTCCTGAGCTGGCATACCTAGATTTTGCTAGTAGCACCATATAGATCTTTCTCAAGATTTACTCATGTTCAACCTGCGATACCCCCCAAGTGGCATTGGGCTCTTATGTGTCACTTCCTGTCTACCTCTCAAGAGTGACCTCACCAATTCTGATTGTTCTAGGAAGATATGGTTTTGTCCTTCAAGACCCTGCCCAGGTCAAATGCTATCTTCAGGACTTAAAGTGCCTGGGGTCCCTGCTGACATGTGACTGGCTTATGGTGGAGTATCTGGTCCATCCTTCTCATGCTCTCATCAAAAACAGCCTATTCCTTAAAGGTATCCATTGCTGTGGCTGCAAAAAGTTGAATGGGGACTTGGGGAGGGAGGAGCTTGCTTAGTAAGTGTCTGGTGAACAGATACAATTTGAAGAATATGCTTGGCTTTTGAAGTTATGATGTGGATCAACAGAGGGCCAACTTCTCAGCTTTCCTCATGAAACTTTATCTCTAAAGCCAGATTTTGTCCTCTCAACAGTCTGGTGACATACCTTGAATACAAGCAGGAAAAAGGGCAGGCAGAGCGAGGTATAAAAAAAATCTGTACAAGTTCAAGACTGCAGACTCCTAGCAAGCCCTGCAGGCTTCTAGTTGGCTCTCGCCCATTCAACCACTTAGTTCACAAAGATACAGCACCATCTGATAATGGCCAGCACAGGAGCCATTGTCCACATGTGCTGGGTCCAATTTAAGATGTGCCAAAAGTGTGAATACACACTATATTTCAGTGACTTAGAAAAGGATGTAAAACATCTCATTAATTTTTATACTGATTTCATATTGGAGTAATACTTTCAGAACACTGGGTAGAATATGTTATTAAAATCAACTTCATTTGTTCTTTTCCTCTTTACATGCCTTATTCAAAATTCCCCATGTGATTCAAATATGTGGCTTGCATTACATTTTTTCCTCAGCAAGTGCTGACTTGGGCCTCACTTTGTGTAGTCTCTGAACTTGACTCCTAGAAAGCAGAGCCTATGTCACAGGTATCCCTGCAGCCTAAAGGCCTGAGAGTCTAGGTGGAGCAGCACTCAGAGAGCAGGTATGAGTGGAAATAAACTGCTGCTTCCAGATCCTCTACCGTTAGCTGGGCATGAGGACTAAGTTTCCTGGTAGTTGGTTGGAAGTTGGGGATGTTGCTAAAGAGATGGGCATGGTTGCTGTGTTTCTTCCTATTCATGACTTAAAGGAAGTATGTAAGGCAGAAACGGGCAGAGCTCCTAAGTCACCCTAAGGAAGAAGAGGAGGGGAGAGTGCATGGGCTCCTTCAAGCCAGGTGTCCTGTCCCTGCTTCTTTCATGACTGGAGTTCTACTGCAGCATGACCATCTTGTCTTGTTCCACTGTTATCACTGAATGTCACCTTTGTCCTACATTATTTCCATCCCTGTTGGTGGCAGAGTGCTTAGCAGGTGGCCTCTGGGATAGAACCCTAGCTGCTCACTTTCTCCTCAGATTACTCTGTGCTATGACATAATCAAGTTTCCCCGCCCAAATAAGCAGCATGGGCAACATCTGTATGCTGGAGGGTTTAGTGAGATATCCCTGCCTGTGGGTACCAGCAACTGCTACCATTTTCAGGCTTCTCCACCTCCAGCCTCTCAATCTCCCAACCCATCTTCTGCACCTAAAGAAATAAAAGGTAAAAAGCACACTCAATCATGCCACTTTCCAGCTTACATCATTTCAGTGGAAGAGGGTATCCCTGAAACTGGCCCTGGGAGATGCACTGACTAACGGGGAGTTCAGTTCTACAGCTACCTAAGTCTAGAAAATGCTCTGAGCTGTCTGGTTCCTTCTGGAGACTCAGCATGGTTGTCAGCATAGCCACATTCAAGACCACCAAACAGACTCAAACTATTAGCTTCTTTAACAAAACTATATCCTGAGTTCTTTACAACAGCCTTTCCTTCCTTGAAACACTCTCAGACATCCTGAGACATGCATCCTACAATGTTGAATTTGCTCTCCACATCCAACACATGAGCCTTCACCATCAGTGCATTTCTCCATGTCATAAGTCTGGGCACTTCATAGATAATCAGTGAGTGATTTTGGCTTAAAGTTCCTACCACATGTAAAATCCCAAGGAATGTTAGTTTTGTTTTTAGACAGGGTCTCAGACTGGCCTTAAATTTTCTCTATAGTTGAGGATAAGCACGCCCTTGTCTGATTCTCCTCCTGTCGTCTCCGTATCTGGTTTTCTATAGTGCTGAGGACTGAGCTCCCCTCCAGTGACGAGGATGTTAAGTGCTACAAATTCCTTATTTTGCTGTGACTGTAATAAACCTGTGTTAGTTTGTTTACAACTGAACTTATAAATGGTGGTCATGCCTAGCCAAGAAGGTGACAGGACTGAGCAAGAGTTTAAAGATGTTGAGGGATCATGTGATACAGATGTCCTGACATGACCAACCTAAGCAACCAAGAACCAGAACCCTTGCTGCCCCTGACATCAAAAGTTCTTCCTACAGGCTATCATCACTGAGGACAGAGCCCTAGGGGAGCTGCACATGAGAAGCATTTGTATACACTAATCTAAAGCACTCAGGGCTACCTTTCCAGGTGCTAGAAGGAGAATGGAGTGCTCTTGGGGGTGCATTAAAGTCCCCTGGGGTTAAGGGAGAAGGAAGGGGTGGTAGTACCAATTGTCAGGGCACTCTACCAGAAGTGTGTGAGGCCCTGGAGACCACCTAGAAGCAGGCACCTGGAAGAGTGACAGGGGATTGGCTACAGTGCTGAGCAGTTTTTCCTTGGCTTTGGATGCTAGAACACTAAATTTGTGAATGCTCTCTTGATCCTCCCACAGAGGCAGACTCCATCTAGTCTAGTTTGGTGACTTTGGCAAAGCTTGAGCTTCAGTGTCCTCATCTATGAGCACAGTCAAGACAGGGCAGGAGAAAGCTATTCCTGGGGGAGGAAGTGGCAGGATGCTGGGGGGCTGCAGTTTCCCAGATAAAGCAGGACAGATGCCCCAGGGACAAAGATGAGCAGCAGGGGGTATAGCTGAGAACAGCCTGTAGTTCAGGTGAAAAAAGAGGATGAAGAAAACCAGGAAAAGATGAATGCAGGAAAATATACTGCTTTCCATAAGACAGCCTCAGTGGGAAGGGAAACCTTGGATTGAGGAAACATAGCATAAGCTCAGGATCAAAGAGACTACAGAGATGGGCACGGTTAGTGACAGTTATTGCCATGAACTTTGAGCAACCTGAACCCCTTGCTCCACGCACTGTGGCCCCCTGTAAGCAGCTTAGGATACAGAGCCACAGTAGGGCCTGCTCACAAGGAACAGAAGTGGGAGGCAGAGATCCACTAAGTGCTGCTACTGCTGTGGGACATGGTACGAAGCAGGTTTGCTGCTGATGGGTTCAGGCCCCTGAATTTCAAGTTTACATTCTCCTGGTTTACGATGGGCGGCCAGAAAGGCTGTAACATGGAACAGAGCGGAGCTATGCAGAGCATAGCAATTACATCATATGTGAAACTTAGGACCGTTGTGATAGACATAACAGGTACACAGCCTTTTCAGGGGAGGTCATTGGCTAAGAGTTTAATAATGGTGAACCTGGCACTTCCTGAGCTGCATGTGGCAGGAAGGGTGGGTACTGAAGGCCAGTGCAGCACACCTACCTTTCCTGAAGGCTGCACATTAGAAGAGTTCTTCCCCTGGATGCTCATGGAACAGCTATGAAGGGCTGAGGCCTAGGGCCTCATGGAAGAACAAGACAATATATTCTCTTAGATACTCTACTGAGATCTGACTCTCATGAAGGGAAAAGATGTCTTTGTGAGCTAAACCCACAAGAAATAGCCTTGAGGGTAGGAGGAGGGAGACTCTGTCATTTTCACAGTTCTTCTGCCTTTGGTTCACAATGGGCTCTATGCATGTCTGTGTTAGGTCTCAGCTGACTCCCACTGGAGCTTCAAACAACTCTTTTGTCACAGCACAGTTGTGGATACTCCAAGAGTACAATTAGAACCATGGGAGGCTCAGGGTGGGGTCCTGAGGTTGAGACAAGGCATATTCACATCATATTCTCAGGCATTTCAGAAATAAAACCTGGGGACACCGGACCCGGCTTTCCAAGGTGTGTGCTCCAACCAGGTTCTGCTAAAGGACACTTGACTTTAGTCATAATCTCTTTTATTTATGTTTTCCTTTCAAAGAATTTCTACTTTGTTCCTGCCTTTTGAACCCCCTAGTTCCTTGTAAAGCAAGTTAGAGGTTTATTTCCAGCATAGAGACTGAAACCAGAAGTCCAGAGAGGTTATGTAATTGGTATGAGGTTGCACAGCACAAGAACTAAGTAAGATAGGCATTTTCAGTCCACTGGACTGTTCTGTTCTAGTCCAGCTGAGTTTCCCAAGTCACCTGGAAGCCCTCATCCCATCTGTGTTAGAGATGTGTTCCTTAGGAGAAGGTGTTGACCAAAAGGTAACTGATTTCCCTTTGCTTCCAAAACAGGCAGGTGATTCATCAGAGAGTGGAGTCTACAATGCAGGATGCAGGAATAGACAGTGAGTCACAGGCAGAGGACACAGGGTGCAGAGGAAGCATTCTCTTACCAGATGTGGGTGGTAGAGAGTTAGGGTGCATTGTACAGGGGAGCCACAGTTCTCCAGGAGGAGTAGAGTGAGGCTCAGTATGTAGATGTTGCAGACTTGGAGGTGCTGGTGGAGTCAGAGACAAGAGGGCCTTGAATACTGGCCTAAGAAGGGTGGTTTTTCTTCCAACCTATTAGGAACGATGTAGTCAGGAACACGAGAAACCACAGTGTTCTTGGGGTTTAAAATGGACAAGAAGACAGGAAGATGACAAGATGTTCCTTTTTAGGCATGAAGGTCTGCCCAGCTTCCAGCCCTGGTACCACTGGAAGGTATGAACACAAGAGGGGGAAAGCCTGAGAAAGTAATTGGCACAGAGGTCGCAGAGTACAGCAGGACTCTGTGGCCTTTGTCAGTCTTGGCCTAGCCTTTGGTATTTCTCTATTAGCTGTGTGGTGCCAGGTAAGTATGCTCATTGTGTGAGAGACCCACATTTACAAGGACAGCATCTGATTTGCAGTTAATTTGTTGATGCAGCAAAACACATTGTTTCTAAAAGGTCAGGGGGGAAGTGGCATTGGAATATCAACCTAATTGCCTGGGCAGCATGGATGAGCAGGCATCCTGCTGCATATGGCTGTGAGGTGGAAAATGTTCATCTGCTGGCACTGACTTGGGGGCAGACAGCTTAGTGTACATGAGAAAGGAGGGGCATCTTGAATGTCTGGGGAACAGTCTGTATGTTATGGGCATTGCCTGTCCACCTGGCATATTTGTTGCCTCAGAGAGCCCTCAAGAAGTGAGGGCTCCTGTACTGGATTCTATAGGTGAGGAGAGCTAAGGTCTCTCCTGGGACACACAGAGTGGGAGAGGACAGGCCTAGAGAAGAGGGTCACCATCTTAAGACAACTACTACCTGCTAGGAATGACAGTGGTGGTTCTATGATGTCCACACTGGAATAGGGGACTGTTTAGGAATGAACATGAAATCCCTGCATCCTTAATAGATGACCATCCTAGGACTAACTCTTCAATGTCCTTAAGAGGTAAAAGTCACACTTGACTGTGGAGAAAATAGGACCACGAAAGGAGATGAAATGTTAGTGGGGTGGTCACTGAGTCCAAGAGAACAAATGCTTGATGAAACTTTAATTCCTTTTGAAAAAACTGAAGCTTAAAGAGGTGGGGATTTGCTTTGAGATCACTACTCTTTTTTATTATTATTATGAATAAAGTCATATTTTTTATCTGTGTATCCCCTTGTTCAGGCTCCCTTCCCCCTCCCTCCCCTCTCAGTCACTCTCTCTTCTCCCCATCACTTTATCTCCTCCTCAGCAAGGGCAGGAGGTCCCAAGGTCCCAAGGTGGCTTAGTTCAGCATCCACTCCAGGTGGATCTGCTTTCCTCACCCCTGTATCAAGACTGGGTCAGGTGTTCCTCTGGAGGAAATGGGCTCCAAGGTGCCAATCCAAGGTGTTTCAGATCCCAAGGTGTTCATTGGTTGTAGTTTGCAGCTTGGACATGATTAGCTTTTTTTTTTTTTTTTTTTAAGTCCACTAATGAGTGAGTACATCACCTGCTAATCTTTCTGTGTTTGTGATGATCACTACTCTTTTTATTTTATTTATCATCAAGCTTTTCTTTAAACTTTTTATACACTTGAGTGGTGGAGTTATCTCCATCTCACTTCTTGGTGGTCCTTTTCTCCTCAGACTGCGCATTTGTTCATTTCTTTGCTCAGCTTGTCCCTTTTTATAATAGATTTATATATGATATTCTTAATAACCACACAACATAGTCATTACTAGGTTGCTTTGTAGTCCCCTCTGACAACACCATTCATCCAAATTCTTTAATTAGTCTCAGGAAGACTTTTTGAACAAGGGCAAAAAGACAGCCACATTTTTTCATCAAAGTATTATAAGAACAATCACTATGCCACTTACTAATATTCTTCTCCTCTGAAAACATTTTAAGCTGGGCCATAATAATCTGTATAACTCTCAACATCACATTTCATGTTCCTAAAAGTATGGCCCTTTAATCCGTATTTCAAGTGTTAGAGTTCTTTTCTAATCCAGAGCCCCAGATTCTACCATATTATATTCAGTGGTCAATACTCAAGTTGCATGGTCTGGTCTATGTTGTATTATGTTCCTGGCCCAGACTTTTGGGCCTAGCCTCAAGATTTGGACCCACAGTTGCACAGAAAATTATATTATATCACACAGACACTTATATTAATTTTATGCTGATTGGCCTAGGACCCAAGATATAACTTGATTACTCCTGCATCTTAACAAACCCATATTTCTTACCTTGTTCAGTCATGTAGCTCGATACCTTCTTTTAGCAGCATTTCAACTTCTTTCCTCTGTGTCTCCTGGCCTCTATGGGGCATCTCTGCTCTGCTCTAAGATGTTCCCAGACTTTTCTTAGTCTGGTAGCCCTGCCCATGATTCCTGTCTACCTCTGGCCAATTAGGTTTTTATTAACTAATAGGAGCCACAAATGTTTACAACGTACCCACATAATCCCACTACAGGTCTGTCATAGCAATACCCCAATTCCTGGTACCAGCTTTAGTTAGTGTTCAAATTCTATGAAGAGATACTATGTCCATGGAAACGCTTATAAAGAAAAGCATTTAATTGGAGTTGGCTTAGATTTTCAGAGATTTAGTCCATTTTTCCATGGCAGGGAACCATGATGGCATGCTTACAGACATGGTGCTTAATAAGTACCTGAATGTTCTATATCTTGATCAATTATAGGGTAAGTCCTGTTTAGGCACCCTCTCCATTATTGCTTGAAGTCCTCAACAGGGACTTTTTGTGGGTTCTTGAGTTTTCTTTAGCACCAGGTTTCTTTCTAACCCCACAGTGGCTCCCTCTGTGAAAATATTCATTTCTTTTTTCTCCCTCTCTGTTGCTCCTCTCACTCAATCATCTCCTTCTCTCAAGATTTGTTCCCACCTTCCCGTGGTTGCTTCCTGTTATGATCCCAGTTTACTCAGGAGAGTTTCTCTTTTTCCCCTTCCCATGGGGAATCTCTGAATATCTATCTTAAGTTTCTTCTGTTACCTACCTGTTCTTGGGTTGTTGTTTGCAGCCAGGATATTCTTTGCTTCATGTCTAAAATTCACTTATTAGTGAGTACATACCATGTTTATCTTTCTGAGCCTGTATAAAACATGAATTTTATGGTGAAACTCTACCAGACAAATACATTTATATGACGTCACTTGATCATGAAAATTTTTTTCTTCTCTATGAATTTAGTGACCTAGTAGGTTCAGATTAATCTTCAAAGACAACAGAGGGAATTTGACTGATCCACCAGGAAGAATTCATGATATTGAGATGAGTGAAAATAATTCTCTGATATCTTAAGTATCTCACCTGAGGAAATTATTTGTGAGGATTAAGTGGTATAATTCATCTAAAATTGTTAACATTTTCTGTGCAAGGGCTAGATGATAAATACACATTCATGGTTCTCATTTCTGCCAGTCCTTGTTACTGTTATTTTTTACTATGGCATTCCTCTTATCATTTCTCTGCATCCTTCTTGCCTTTTAGACAAAAGTGTTTAGTTTCAACAATGATTAATAATTTAAAGAGATAATAATCTCACTAATGATGAAGAAAGCAGTGTTTGTCTCCACTTTTCACCTTCATACAGACTGGAAACTTGACAGGTGTTTTTCTTATGTGTTGCTTTATGCATCCATATTTTCATTTATTAAACATTTTCTCTTTATACTAATGAAAATTTATAGTCAAGATTTTATTACACATATTCAATAACATGTTTTTACTGGTCATAGAATCATACAGTTGTTTCTAAAATTAAAAAATTATTATAAGCACAAAGTATGGCAGCAATGGATTTTCCCAAACAATAAATTACATGGAGGTTTTGAAATTTTTTTTTAAAATTAATAGTGACACTTTAAAGAACTTTAATCATATCATAAAAGGAGGCCAACGTTTGAAATATATAATCCTTGGGACACCACAATAGCATTGTTATTTTTTTCTTTACTCTCCCTCTCAGAGTTGGTTTTGAGAAACACCATAGAAATTAGCAATTGTTATATTTAGTATTTTAATACTAAAAGTATTAAAATATCTTTATTTTAGAGCTATTTATCTAAGATTTGAATAAGTCTTGAGTAACAGCAATGTTTTCAAGAACCTAGCAAGCAATCATCTCTCTTTTGTTGTGAGCAAAGTGATTTCTAAATTGTTCCTTCATTATTTTTCTAGACAGGTGCTACCATTTGTGTGGTGGAATGTTCTCTGTAAGCTGTAAATAAAGGAATTGTTTTGGCCTATGTAGAGCACCACAGAAGTGGGTGGAGGATCAGAGGAAGAGACAAGCAGAAGGAGGGTGGAGTTAGTCAGTCTCCATCTGACCCAGGAAGAAGAGAGACATGTAAGGAAACCAGGTGAGATGGGGGCCGGGCCACGTGACAGACAGATTAATAGAAATGGGCTGATTTAAGATGAAAGAGCTAGCTAGTAATGTGCTTGAGACATAGTCCAAACAGTATGAAGTTAATATAAATGTCTGATCAATTTCTTTGGGGGGGAAAAGCCACCGTGGTCCAGGTACGAACCTCCGGGCTCAAATGGGCCCGGGAAACCTTTTACAACACATTTGTATGATGTGATAATTGAAAAGCCCCAAATTTATTTAATAATTTAACTGTTCCCTAAAAGTACTGAAAGACAGTTCCAGTTCGCTGTCAAAGATGATGACTAACTTTGACTTAAATTTAATTAAGTTTAGCAAAGCCTAAGCATTTTTTCTCTGTTATGATCATAATAACTGATTAGAGAAAATCAAGTAGTAAACTGTAGATTTTGTGAAGGATGACTTGACATTTTTTCTCTATAAATTACCAGAATACTAGACATAACTTATTCAAACTGATTTGAAGTTCTCATTGCTCTTCTAAATACATGTGGTACTTTTTAAATATGATATGTTAATTTTTTTAAAGTATGCTCTTTTATTTGAGACTTAACTTTCTATTGAAAAGCACATTGGTTATGCTTATTGCAAAAATAGTTCAGATTCCATGAACATGAAGAAACAAATCACAGTAGCATATCTTTAATGATTAATCTTTCTCACCTTTTGTAACTTATATGAAAATACTGGTTTAGAGATGACTCCTTAAGCTATTTCCATACATTATTTTCTTTCTTTAGTCTTCTTCAAACTTCTCAAACATTGGCTTAAGTTGTATTCCTATAAAATACCTCTTATCCCGACACATACAAATACAGTGTTTCCCAAGACCCAGTGGGGAGCTAGTCTCCGGAAACTCTAAATTAAGTCTACCTCCTAGGGATAACTACAAGGATGAGGAAACTCTTACTTCGCCTTTCTTCTTGGTTTTGGAAGAATCGCCTCTGCGGGTGGCTCCACATCAATGTAGTGAAGACGGGCTAGATGACTTTCTGGTAAAGGAAGTCTCCAGCTCTTGGTCTCCTCACCAGGAGGTGGCCTTGTCCTCTTCTGTCTCCTCTGAACAGGAGCCTCTGTGTACTCCTTGGGCTCCGCAGCTGGTGGCTCACTGCTCTCAGACCGCTTACTGACAACAGGCTCAGCATGACCTTCCGGAGAAGCAGTAGCTACTCCGCTTTTTGTTCTGGATTTCTTTTTCTTAGGATGACTAAGTGAAATATCTTGAACAGCACTTGGCACAGGTGGAAGGGCTTGTGGAGGATGCTGTGGCTCGCTAAGCTAACCTCTTGCTTCTTCCCCATCGCCTCTCCAGGGGCCTCGGCGGAGCACTGGCCCTAGCACCCACCCGCCCCGCCCCGCCCCGCCCACCGATGTGTTAATTCTTTAAGGATTTTATACAATATACCTGTATCATATTCACCATTCACTCCTTTCCCCAGCTCCTCCTAAATTTCACATCCCTTGCTTCCTCCACTTTATGCTCTCCCTTCCAAGACACTACCTTTCAACAGTTGTCTCATCTGTGATGTTCCTTGAGCCTTTTGTGTAGTAGATGTATCAGTTAAGTCAAGCACTCACAGTCAGTTTTTCTCTGCATTTAAATCAGATGTGGCATTTTGTAATGGTCCTCATCTACTTAAGAAGCATCACTGGAGAAGGAAATGAGCTATACTTATCTACGGATATAAGAATTAGTATTTAGTATACAGTTAGAAAGTCTGTATCACAACTTATCATATGCCCAAAAGACTCTATATGTAGTATCTTTAATTTTAAATTTTTGCATCTCATATTTTTGGATATGAGATTTCTGTCTTTTAAAATTGATAGAACAAACTGAGAGGTTTATGTATATTTTAGTTATATTCTCTATTCTTTGCCCCTTGTTTTATCAGTGTTCTATTCCTGTGAAGAGACACCATGACCATAGCAACTCTTAAAAAGAAAGTATTTAAACGGGCTTGCTTATAGCTTCAAAAGCTTACTTTATTATTGTCATGGTGGGAAACATGGTAGCATACAAAAAGACATGATGCTGGTGTATCTCAAAGTTCTACATTTGGCTCTGCTTGCAGAAGTAAGAGAGAGAGCTAATGACTCTGGCTTGAGCCTTTGAAACCTCAATGCCCACCCCAGTGTCGTACTTCTTTCAAGGGAGCCATGTCTACATCAACAAATATTGCTACTCCCTAAGCATTCAAGTATATGTCAGTAGATTCCAATAATATTGTTCCTGTGTAATTACAGTATTTTCCATAGAGGAATCTTTAACACCTGGATAATTGAAGACACCTAACAGCATATATATTTGTCAATTCAAATTTTTCTCAGCAAAAATTATTTCAACCTTGAGTTTATAAAAGAGATGATTGCTATCAGACATCAGATTTTATTTGAATATAGTATAATAAATTTCAAAGGCATGAGTCTTTTGGTTAAAAAATATATAGTTTTCATTTAATAATCATTGCTTTTTCTTGAAGTAAGAATACATTTTTTTAGTCAATCATTTTAAGCTTCAAAGAATTAAAAGCTGAAGATTTGTTGAAGATATTGCATAACTTTTCCTTTTGAAAGTAGTTCTCTTTAATCAGTAATAATTATTGATGAGCGTATAGTACAAAGATATTTAGCTAATGTACTCCTGACTCAAGAATAAATTATTATAAACCTTTATCTATCCAAAGATTACTGGGTTTATTTCTGGCCAATCTCTGCCTCTACTGGCAATCTCTCTCTGACTCCATCTTTATACTTTTGACTTTCATAGACATTTCTTATCATTGTAACTATACAATTTGCTGGGTTTTATTCATGAAGTAACATGTATAAGTGGCCTATTAATTTTTATTCCTGAATACTTCTATGGCACAGATATGTGAATATTGAACAGTGTATATTGTTTGTCAATTCCCTGGTGCATGGATATTAGATGAGTTAAGATTTGGGCTATCATGGGTATGATCACAGTGACTACTCAAATACAAGAGTCTTTATGGGCATTTTCAATTTCTCTTGTATTACTCATAGTAGAGAAACTGCCAAGTCACATTGGAAATATTTGTTTAGGTTATTTAAAAATTACTAATTGTTTGCCAAGAAATATATATAATTTTTTATTTTACCAGCTTTGTTTGAGGGGCAATAGTTTTAAAGTCTTACCAATTGTTTATTTTGTCACTTTTTTCCCCACCCTTATTAAGGGCTACAAAGTCAAGTTATTTTCTTTTCTTTTTCTTTTTTATTTTTTTATTGTGAATAAAGAAGTCATATTTTCTTTCCTTGTACATCCTTAATCTAGGTCCCTTTCCCCTCTCACCACATCAGGTCATTCGTCTCCACATCTCCCTATGCCCCCCATGGGCAGGCGGTCCCAAGGTCCCAATATCAGCCTCCACTCCTGGCAAATGCAGTTTTCTCCCCCCAACATCAAGACTGAGTCAGGTGTTCCTCTAGGGG
>PVIH01025636.1:0-20288 GCA_004025045.1 Sigmodon hispidus
TTCAGAGTGAATGTCAGCCAGTTTGCTGTCAGTTTGACAATTTGTGCTTTCCTTAATATTGAGTATACTTGGACTTTAAAAAATACCTTATAGAGGCTGGAGAGATGGCTCACTGTGTAAGAGCACTGGCTGCTCTTCCAGAGGACCCAAGTTTGATTCCCAGCACCCACATAGCAGCTCACACTTCCAGGGCATGCCTTCTTCTGGCTTCCACAGGCATCAGGCACATAAGTGGTACATAGTAACACACACACACACACACACACACACACACACACACACACTAGTTAAAGAAAAACTTTAAAATACATCATTGAGATAACTGTCACTAACAGTGATCATGAACCAAAGGTTTGCATCTTTGAAAATTTACCCAACGTAATGGTATTAGGAACGATAATGAAGTCATGAGAGTGGAGCCTTCAGGGATGGCAAAAGTGTTCTTGTCAAAGTGATCCCTGGAGGACTTTCTAGCTTCCTTCTATTATATGAAGATACAAGGAGGACCATCTGGAAATCAGGAGAGTGGTCTCAAGGGATACCCATCTGCTTAGACTTCTGGAACTAAGAAATCAGTGTTTGTTATTTAATTCAGCCTGTCTGAGATGTTCTGTTAGAACAGCCTGAGATGATTAAAACTGAGGTGTAGGGTTTTAGTCCATTTGGCCAATAGATACGGCTTACTATAGGGTGGTTTTGCTCCTCACTAGAACCTCACTAGAAAATGTGTCTGGGTTTTTTGTTTTTTGTTTTTTTTTTGCACGGGGGTGGGGGTGGGGTTTGAGGGAATTGTTGGGGGGGTTGATAAAATAACTAAAAAGTGTTACTATCTTTGTATCATTGTATTTTTTTAATTTTGAAAATTATCATTTATCTATCTATTTATTGTGAGAGTGGAAAAGGGATGCAAACAGTTCATGCTGCACATAAGTCAGAGGACAAGTCATTGAAGTCTGTTCTCTCTTCCTACCATATGGATCCTGAGATTCCAATTTAGGTCATAGGGTTTGATGGCAAGTGCCATTGATCCGCCTTCTAGCCCATTTTCCTAGGCAGATATTACAGTGCTAAATTTTGATGCCGTGTAGGAAAAGTTCCACGCATTGAAGACATGTTCACATGGAAAATGCCTCTGAGAAAATCTATTTTTCCTAAGCTGTTGTTATGGTATCAAAGTTGATCCCTCCCTTAAAAAATTATGAGTGTACAATTATATTTAAAATTCAATATAAATTATACTAGTCAACTTGTTATAAACTGACCACTGGATGGACATAGAGATGTTTGATGTTCTCCAGCTGCCTCTAGTCATCAAGGTCTGTGACTTTGAAGCAGGTACATGGATGCTTTGTACTTGAATATACTGTAACACAAAGAACTTATACTAAGTGATTGTAAGTTCTTGTACATCTTTAATAGTGCATGACATATTTGAAGGGGTTGTTCTTTTATTTTTGAGGCACAGGATATCCTGGACCTCATAATCTTCCTACCTCAGCCTCCTAAGTGTTTCACCTTGAATTTATGGTCTCTTTTTTCATTAATTGTTACATGCATATATATACATGGATGTACATTTATATTCCTAAACATAATTTACATTTTCTACCTTTTTAGTATTTAAAATATTTTGATATTTTAAAATATCCTTTTTTCAATATTTAAATTTTTTAACCGTAGAATTCTTTCATGTCCTAGGTTAGGTACATAAATACCAAAGTATTTTGTGTCTTTGAAACAATTATAAAATGACATTACTTCTGTAATTTCTTTCTCAGCATGTTTGCTATTGGTATATATAAGGGATGCTTACTTTGTATGATAAATTTGTATCTTGCTATGAAAGTGATGGGGCTGGAGAGATGGCCATGTGGTTAGGAGCACTGGCTGTTCTTTTTGGAGGACCTGGGTTCAATTCCCAGCACCCATATGGCAGCTCACAACTGTCTGTAACTCCAGTTCAAAGGAATCCAACACCCTCACATGAACATAAATGCAGGCAAAATACCAATGCACATAAAATAAACAACAAAAAAGGTCAAAGCCCTGACTGCCCTTGACTTAAAATTTCAGATAATGTTATAATTAAAAAAGTACCTGAAGGATTTTCTTTGTGGGGGTGGTGGGTTCTTCATACTTAAACTAGTCCAAAGAAAAGGCAATTAAGCTCAATGGAGAGCCTCACCTCCTAGGAATTTGTGGTAGCTTATGCAATTGTCCAGTTTGTTAATCTTTTCTTGACTTTATCCTTTATGAGTTCTCTCTCCTTTCCACTGAAGTAATTTCTTATAGAGAAATCTTTTGTGCATCTGAGTTTAAACACTTTTCTCTTCTTGAACTTAAATGGTCTTATTTCTATATCACAGGGTCTTAATAGTTACTCTGCCCTACTTCTTCTGTTCCTTAAATATTGATAGCCCTTTTCAGATTCACCCCTTACTTTACTGGGTTCCCCTAAGGTACTCACCATATTTTCTACCTATTTTATAGGCATTGGGAAACCTACACTCTCTAATAGTAATGTGATCCACCTATTGCTGGCACAGTCCCAGCTAGCAACCCTAATCTATATCCAATACTAATAGTTTGGCCAGTTTAATGTAATTCTGAGTCAAACAAGTATATTTCCTTTATCTCATATTGCTGCCCATCTCTTCATAATAAGACAATTGTTAATTAATATGAACTTAATGAATTAAAATGTCAGCACTATATAGGTTAAAAGTCTAGTGATCTAATCAAAGTTGTATTAAAAGGCTCACTGATACTGAGCAAATGAGTTAGAAGTTTCTAGTTCTGCTTTTCTAGCTAAAAATAAAATTAACACTGCGGTTTAATTATATGAGGACATACTGAGAACATGTTGCTCCTTTTCAATGTATAGTCATCGACAGATGAATGCAGCTGGTTTTGGTTATCTAAGAATTTGTTGTAGAGTAGTAAGAGAAATCAAGATGGATTCTGAGCAGAGTGTTTCTCAACTCAGGTTGGCACCCATCTAATTGAATAACATGAGCCTATGGTTTGTGATTTATTGTCAGCATCATACACTGTACCCATCAAGAGCCTTTATTCCAGGAAAGTCATTCATTGCAGATAAACAGACTTTGAGCATATTAGACATGATTCGATAGAATTTTTTATTTACTGTTTCTTTCTAAAACATTTACATTGTCTTGCACAAAAACATGTAAGAGGATAAATAGGATAAAGCATGAGCACCATGGAAAGAAGCTTGGGACAATATGTTAGCTATAAAAGAAGGCCTACTGCCTTAGGGACTGACAGGAAGTGAAAGGAATTTAGGGAAAACCCATAAACCCACAAGGGCAGGGTCTTTAAAAGAGCAATTGTCCCTCTTCTGCATATCCTTACTTTCAAACCCAGGCAGATTATACAAGGCAGGTATGTTGCCCTGGGCTTACAATGTTGCAGAACAGTTTCAGTTAAGCATTCCAAGACGTTGGCATTATAACTCCTAAGGTTGTATCTGAAATTTTAAAAATTCAAAGCAAACAAACATTTCTTCTTATAGTCCATCCATGTGACATTCCTTCTGTTTCCAGCATACTTTGTTCTCTTTTTCTCATGACTGCCAGCACACCTTAGGAAAGATGTGTACTACAAGGTTTGAGGCCATTTTAGGGATGTTAATGGTCCAGAAAAATGTACCCATACCCACCATCCCATATCCACCTCCACTGCCACCACAAAATATTCCCTCCCATCTACTTTTAGCCTCTAGTTGAAATTTTACTTTGAATTTTCAACTAACCTAAAACATACCACATAGTAATGAATCTTTAAGACCCTTTTTGTTGTTATTACTGAAATGTTTTGAAAGTTCTATAATAATATAGAAAGTTCTATCTATCCTACACTTAGATACCCTTCAAAATGATGCCGGGTGCTCTTAAATCATCCTTGCCCAGTTTCTTAAGTAACCAAGAGTAGGCCTTTGGCACTGCTGATGTTTTCTGATCATGTACTAAATTTTAATCTTAACTCATATGATGCATGTCCTTTGGGTATTTGGTAGTTCCACTTTTGCCAGCCATCAATAAAATAATGTCTCATTTTTACCTTTAGAATCACGTTAATCACTAACCTTTAATGTAAAAAAATGAGGTGGAAGTTGATAGATTTGAAAGTAAATAGATAATGTTACATAGGAATGGGATCTATTGAATTACAGGCATCCCTGGAGGATACAGTATACCCAGACTACCCTTAATAGCAAATGGTGAAACCAAAGTACAGGGTCTATTTTAAGCTGTTAAATTTTGACATAAAAGTGCCCTTTATTCTGTATAAATATGGCATTCATGAAAAGATGAAATACACAAGGTGCCAAAGAACTGTGAATCCCTCCCAGTGTGAGGCAGAATAGGCAATGGATGATTTGCACCACCGCTCCCTCCTTCTAGCAAACAGAACTCTACCTCCCTCTGACTTCAGCTTCCCACCCTTCCTGTAATAATATTGTACAGTCTGCTGTTTGTGCTTTATGAGGTACCAGAATTTTAAAATGACCGTTTCTTTTTAAGAGATTTTTTTTGGTATTTCATTACAAGTTCTCCTGAAACCCAATGATTGCCTTCCTTGTCTTCCAGTCGAAGTGACTGGCATTGGTGTAGGAGAAGGGAAAGAAAGGGAAGTGTGTTACATTTATTTGAAAAATATTATTCCTCTGTGATCTGAGTTTTTTACAATGAGAGTCTGAATAGTTTAGTTATTATTTTCCTTGCTGAATATAAATTAGGAGCATCTGACTGAAAGACCAGTTCAATATATACTGACTGTTTAAAAGCACAAAATTCAAGTAACTGACTTCTTTGCTTTTGCATTCTCATTTTATCTAGTCATTGCGCATAGTATGGTGTGACATAAGGAGACTGCCATTCCCATACATATATTATACACTAAGTATATTCTCTTCATTCCACTAAACCCCTGCTTCTTAGTCTTCTTGGTTGCCCCTGTTCTTTTCTCAGAGAGATTTACTCGAATAACAGATTCACCCTGCTTTCCACATATATTTAAAAAATATATCATTTGCATATATTTGTTAAACCTTGCACATAAATTTTAGAACTCTCAGAGTTTGGAGCTGGTATCTAGGTAAAAATGCTTAGCTCAGCTTTCAAGATAAAACATTTATTTGTATGTATATGGGTAGCTTGTTTTTTTTTAGACAAGATCCCATGTAGCCAGGCTCCTATGGCCCAGGCTAGCCTCAAGCTGTCTATGGAGCTAGGGATAATCTTAAATTTCTGGCCCTCCTACATCATTCTCCCAAGCACTGGAATTACAGGCATGTGCCTCCACACCCAGTTTAGGAGTGTTGGAGATGTAACTTAGGCTTTTGCTCCTGTCATGCACATACTCTACCAGCTGAGCTGTATCCCCATCCTGGAAATAAATTATCTCAAAACCTGCATGGCCATTTGACATGACTCTTTTACTGTCTTTTCTAAGTTTTTCTCCTCATTTGTTCAAATGTTGGTTTAATAAGCTAATTCAGTTAACAAAGTGATCCCTATGTTTTAAAAGTACAAATTTTGAATTTTTTTCCAAAATTTTTTAAAGTGTGTGTCTACATATGTTTTCTCTTTAAGCTACGTGCTGGTCCATTTGATGAATTCCAGATTGCTACCATGCTCAAGGAGATTTTGAAAGGTCTGGACTATCTACACTCTGAAAAGAAAATTCACCGAGACATTAAAGGTATACAAAAGTCAAATAGAAACCTGAGAAAAACATACATCTTGGAGAAACTGAGAGATACTCATTTTGTTTTTCTTTGCCCCTTAGCTGCCAATGTCTTGCTTTCAGAACAAGGTGATGTTAAACTTGCTGACTTTGGAGTTGCTGGCCAGCTGACAGATACACAAATTAAAAGAAACACCTTTGTGGGAACTCCATTTTGGATGGCTCCTGAAGTTATTCAACAGTCAGCTTATGATTCTAAAGTAAAGTATTACCTATACAGTCAGAATTAATTGGATATAGCCTTGTCAATAAGCTTTTGAATTTTTCCTTCCTTCACAAGTGCTTCTACAAAATATTATGTCATATTTTTTCTTATTCATAAATCTCATTGGTGTTGGTAATATTTAAATCCTATTTATTTCAACGGCTTTTCATCCCACTTGGAATAAAATCTAGAGTTCTTATAGTCATATATAAGGTCATTGATGGTCTGGCCATTGTCTTTCGGTCCACCTTCATCTTCCCCCACTGTCATCTGTACTTTCTTTGCTTCAGCTGTTGTGGCCTCCTTGTTCCTCAAATACAAGTACACTTTGACCTCAAGGAATAGCCTTTATTCCAATGAACTATCTATAAGCAGCCCCTGAACAGAGATCTCTTATTAGAATGTAAGCCCCTTCAAGGCAAGGACTTTCATCTGTTTTATTTAGCACTCAAGTAGTATTGTACCTGTACAAAATATGAGGTTTAAAATTTTAACTCATGAGTTCCATTAATTAAAATTATTATAATTCACCACATTTCTTGATATGTCAATGCAGGAACCTTTGAACAGCATCCTAGAATGGAGTTTCAATGTAATAAACACCTTTTGTTATTGTTTCCTTTTTAGGCTGATATTTGGTCTTTGGGAATAACTGCCATTGAACTTGCCAAAGGAGAGCCTCCGAATTCTGACATGCATCCAATGAGAGTTCTGTTTCTAATTCCAAAAAACAACCCCCCAACTCTTGTTGGAGACTTTACTAAGTCTTTCAAGGAGTTTATTGATGCTTGCCTGAATAAAGATCCATCATTTGTGAGTATATATTGTTATTACCACTATTGGTTTCCTATTGTTCCATCTACTTTTCTAACAAAGGTGCTGTTTTCTGTGGTGGAGAATACAGTGGAAAACATCTATGATCCTCTCACAAGGCTGGTTTCTCCTTCTGTATTGCTAATTCCACTCTGTTCTTAACCAGATTCTTGGTTCTTTTTTCTCCTCCCTGAAACCATCTTCTTAGTCCTCAGCTACCTGATCATTTCCTATTTCAAGGAGAAAATTTGGGGAATTAATTTATTTTCTATTATTTACTTATTAAAGTACACATGTACCTGTTAATGATGGAATTGACTACATCTACTATATGTCTTAGTGTTGTTAAAATCACCCTGCTTTCACTCTTAGTAATTAGAAATCCATGAGCACTTTTCTAAGTTAAATGTAATTTTGTGTTGACAGTAAATATTCTATTAATGAAATACTGAAAGAAGCATATTCCCCTCAGCACTTGGTGTTTGCATTTATATACAATAGTAATTAATATTAGGCAGAAAAGCATATACTAAGATTAAGGTAAGATGTGCATATGATAACAAAATTATAGCAATCTTGTTCATTTGCATGATTTTTTTAAAAAAATTACAGTCAATGTAATAAAGTGTTCAAGTGTTTTGACATTTTTAGATGTTTACTTTCTAAGTGTCATTATTTCTGAGAAGGCTTTGTTGACTGGCATGCTGGTGAGGTATCCTAGCATCTGTCTACTGTGCTTTAACAAATTAGGCTGCTAAAACAGTGAACTTAAAGTGGCTACCTTGGCCCACTTCAAAAAATAGAATTGCCAGTTTTTCTATTATATTTTAATTGTCTCTTATATCTGTAGATACAATCTTGAAGATTATAGTTCAAATGATGTTTTACCACCAGTCTCTCTCCAAAAGATCGTCAAAATAGTCATGCATCCTTCTTTTGTTGTGTGTCTGTTCCTTAGCGTCCCACAGCTAAAGAACTTCTGAAACATAAGTTCATTGTAAAAAATTCAAAGAAGACTTCTTACCTGACTGAATTGATTGATCGATTTAAGAGATGGAAGGCAGAAGGACACAGTGATGATGAATCTGATTCTGAGGGCTCAGACTCGTATGTACACATTCCTGCTGTTTCTTCTATGTGGGCAGCTCATTTTCATATGCTGTGCCTTTTTGCAATAACCTAGTATGCTTGCTTCAGACTAAGTTACAAATCACATTCTGAAGACTCACTTCAGCCACGGTGAAGTTTCTTTACAGTCTGTGAAATACGATGAATTTGGAAACATGCTTTGGAAGAGAAAAGCTCCACTTTTAAATGGTCTCAGTCTAACCCCTAGTGGATACTTGAGTATATTACAAAATTTTGGAATACAATTTGTTTAGAGATGTTCTATTAGTTCACAAGCAGCAACAGGGAACTATGTTTTCTCATACTGTGATAGCAACCTGTAGAACTCTTTGGAAAACTGATCTCATGGCCTTTCCTACTTCCTGGTCTCAAACCAAACTTATCAGACTAATTAATTACCTTGTGGACAAGTTAGTCTTTTCAGAGAAGTGGCAATATGTATGTAATAGTTCTGTTTCTGTGTGGCTTTCTTGAGTAGAAGAATCCATGGGCTGCACCAGGACTTGGTCTTTTGGTGGATAGACCTCCACAAAGATAGTGTGTCTTCCCACAATGTTCTCAGGAGCTTGCATTTATGAGAAATTGCCCAGCATTTGAAATGAATAAAATATATCAGAATAGCTTGTACCCAGTCTAAGGCTTGTTAACCTTAACTGCCCATGAAAACTTCTTGATGGAACTTTAAAAACACAAGGCATTTTACTAGGGTTCATGATTCTAGTGTGGGCGAATGGCAGTATTAACATATAGGGCTATGCACATAGGATTTGGGTGATCAATTAGAGCTGAGAAATGCTGCTGTTCTTGAGTGAAATGGAGTATCCACTTGAAACTGAGGTCACATGGCAAGTTTGTAACCATTAACACAGTGAGCTCTTCATGTTTGCTGTTTTGTATCTTTGGCATTTCTTTAGGGAATCCACCAGCAGGGAAAGTAACACTCACCCTGAATGGAGTTTCACCACTGTGCGTAAGAAGCCTGATCCAAAGAAACTACAGAATGGGGAGGTGTGTATATGGAGTTAATCATTTATTTATTTAACATATAAAGTAGCAGATTTCATTGTATCATCTTCATATACATATCACTATATTTTTTTCTCATCTGATCATATCCTTGTAGACTTTAAAAAATGGTGTGATGAGATTTTAATGTGCACAACTATGAAAATTTAATACCTCTGCATGCCAATCTGCCTTACTATATACATAATAATGTCTATTTATCATCAATTGTGACCTAATTAAGTCATAGAAGTCATTTAAATGGCTGCTGTTATTTTTTTAATTCATTTCTATGTAGAGATGTAAATCCAAGGAATCCGCAACCTATTGGAATCATAGAAGTTAGGGGACTTCTACTGAATGATGAGAATGTGACAAAGAAAACATAGGGACTAGGTCTTTTGAAGGGGAGTTCAAATTGAATCACTTTTGTTAAAATGATTATTTTAATTTTGTGTGTATAATCTGTATCATTTCTTCAAAGGAACAGGATCTTGTGCAAACCTTGAGCTGTTTGTCTATGATAATCACACCTGCATTTGCTGAAGTAAGTGTGCGTTATTTAGCATCTGGTATCTGTCTCAAGTAGCAGGATATTTTCAATGTTATAGCTATCATTCTTTTTCAGCTTAAACAGCAAGATGAGAATAATGCAAGCAGAAACCAGGCAATTGAAGAACTTGAGAAAAGTATTGCTGTGGCGGAAGCTGCATGTCCTGGCATCACAGATAAAATGGTGAAGAAATTAATTGAAAAATTTCAAAAGTAAGTTTGAAGTATCGTTTTTAAAATTATATGGACAATTTGGATGTTATTTACGATGGAATATGCTTACTTTGTTGCAGTTGCTAATATTTTCCCTTGAAAAATCAGTTTTTAATAGTTGTATGCTTGAAAGCAGTTTTGTTTCTTGCCCATTTTAAACATTGCTTTTTATAAGAGACATGGAGAGAGAGAGTTGCATATATGTGCACATGAGTGTGTAAATGAGCTATCTTGCACATTGGCCTGTATAGAAAATGTCAATATTGGATCTGTTACACTATTACTTTCCACTTCATTCTTTGAGCCAGATAATCTACCCAGTGATCCTCTGAAATACTCCTCTTTGTCCTCCAGTCCTGAAGTTATGGGGCTCAGTCACACCTGACAAGAACATGGGCACTAGGGATCTGAATTGAGGTCCTTGTGCTTGGACCTCTAAGCCCTTTACCCATTAAGCCAGTCCAGCATTAGCTCATGAACTATTAGATATGGAAAAGTAGTTTTCTACTGAACCAAACAGCCCAGGTTTTGCCCTCTTCTTCTCTGTTAGGATAAAATTTGGGCACATGTAACATGATGCATGTTTCCATTATTAAAAATATTCTTAGTATTTTCAGAAACTCCACTGTTCTGATTATTTCCAGTAACAAAGTTCCTACATTTGAACCCTTATGAAATGTTGATTCAAAGATTTAAAGAAAATGTCTAGAGCAGTGTTTCTCAACATTTCTAGTGCATTGATTCTTGAATACAGTTCATCATGTTGTGCTGAATCCAACCCTAAAATTACTTTCATTGCCACTTCATAACTGTAATTTTGCTACTTTTATGAATAGTAATGAAAATATCTTTGTTTCCCAACAGTCTTAGATAACACCTTTGAAAGTGTGGTTCAACCCACAAAGGAATCACGACCTACAAGTTGAAAACTACACATGTAGACAGTAATAGAAGCTTCGTGTTCACTTTTCGCCTTGTCTCCTATTTGATTTTTCTCAAAATATTCTTACATTTCCTTTGAAATTTCTTAAACAAGACTTTTATATGTATATATACATATTAATAAGTGAGTTCAAACATGATCTTACAGATCTTCACTTTAAACTCATTATATCTTTTTGTCCCATCTTTAGATTTCCTTGGCCAACTAAGTTCAAGATAAAACTAAATATGTGGCCTATAAAATCTCTCTTAATTATCTTTCTATCCAACAAAACCTACCGAGGACTCAGGAGCTAAAGCCTTATTAAAATCCCCCAGATTCTAATAGTAAACTCCCATTTCTTTCCTTGTTTACAAAGAGATCCATTGCAAGTCGTGAGAGCAGATGTAGAGGAATTTTTGACCATCTTTGTATCTTTTAACATCCATCTACATAAGAATCATCTTTGTTTTAACAAAAAAACAGTTACATAAATTTAAAATGAGGAAAAATTAACAATAACTATAAAGAGGATAAGAATCATAAGCATGGCTTATCACATTGAAGAAGGGAAAAAAAATGTGTGGTCCGGACACCATGCCATGGCTTTCAGGTATTAAAGACCCTAGGGTTCACATGAAAGTAATTTGGTTTTTGGAGTTAGACAACTCTGAATTATCTCAGCTTGGTTGATGGCCTTGGCGATGTCATACCCTATGTGTCCATAATGTGTAAAAAAAAAAAGAATCATCTTTGTATCTTTTAACATCCATCTACATAAGAATCAATGGAAATAACTTGTCTTTATCCATTGTAGAGTTCATGAATGAGAAATATAGATGGCTTGTCTAAAATTATACTTATTTTTTTATATTTATATTATATTTATTTATACTTTTCTTAATTTTGTAGGTGTTCTGCCAATGAATCCTCCTAAGAAATTTGTTGTTGTTATTGTTGGCTTCTGTTTCATATGGACCCAGAGAAACCCACCAAAGCTATGTCAACCTTAATAATGCTTAACCCATGAGCTCCATGTGCCTTTTGGATCTTTTTGACATTGAAGACTTAGGAGAAGCTATTCAACTATTTTGTGATGGTGGCTATCATTTTGTATTTTAAAGAGATTATTTTGTAAGGAATAATTTTAATACTGTAGTTTCATCTGTATTGTAGTAAATGTTGAGACACCTTTTTTTTTTTCTAGGTACCATTGTTTTTTATGTTACTAGAATGAATACTGTTTGGATTTCACTCTTTAGTTAACTATATATTCATATAAAAAACAGGTTTTTTCAAAGTCATCCTAAATAATGAGTATCTGTAAACTATCAAGCTTCAAAAAGCATTCTTTTTTGAGGCAAAAAATGCTAAAAATGACTGTGTTTAGGGATGTAGAAATAACTCATACCTTCTTAAAACAAATACTTTTAATAAGCTCTTAGGAAAAAAAACCTGGAAAAGTATTGATTTTTCTAGCAAGATATTCTGGATTCCAGGCAGCTTTCTGTTTATCACATTTGAGAACCTTGTGTTTGAAGCATTTCCAGGCAACATGTAGCAGAAGTACCTCTTGGTGTGTTTATCTTTTTTTCAGACAGAAGAAGCAATTAGCCATTATTTAATATGGTTAGACAATTAAAGTAATCTCATTTAGCCAAGGATAAGGGTTTGGTTAAACTGGAGGACTTTTGTCTGGCTTTATTCTTTAAATCATCAGCTCAAATAACATAGTACATGCTTGGATTTAGAAAACTTTTACCAATTGTGTTGTCTTATGAGTAAATACCTGATCAATAGGTATGGACATAATGACACCAGCAACTTTTGTCATGGTAACGCATTTTGCATTTTCGTAGAAACTATTTATACATTTTTCTTTATCATTATCCACATATAAGCGTAGTGTGTTCAGTTTTGAAAGGGTATTTAAGTGAACATTGTCTAGCTCATATGAAAATACCATAGGGCATGATCATTTCTCTTCATACAAAGTAAGATAGACTGTACAGTTAATTTTCAGTTCTATTTATGGTACTATTAAGTGGGTAATCTTTTTTTAGCCCAATATATATATACTATGCTTGCCTAAGTGATGAACTGGGGCTATAGTTTCATAGTTGTAGACTTGGTACTGATTAATTTCCACACTTAAGATTTTAATGTTTGTATCTGCACATTTGATTTTTGCACAAATGATTTTTAAGATATCTGGATAACTGCCAAATATTAAAAGATGTTGTACAAGTAAACATTACAATTTTTAGTTGAAGTGGCCATTACATTCCCTTTAAAAAAAGAAATACAAACACTTGAGAAGGTGTAATATCATATGCCAGGAAAATTCTTTACATTGGTGCCTATACTGGAACAGTTGTTTTTAATTGATTGTATTTTGCAGTAATGATTTGGTAAGATTTTTCATCTGCTCTGTAATTGAAACTCAATTATATTTTGTTCTCCACAGTGCCCTACCAATGTGTGACTTGAATCATGAGTTACATTTTCATTTTTGTAAAAATAAAATCAACAAGTTCATAAATTGATTATGTAAAACCTTACCACATAACTGCATCCCAAATTCAACTTATATTGCTTACGCATAGCTTTAGTCTTGTAGACTGTTTGTAGGTGAAGCATACTTCAGTGTTTGGGGGATTTTAAAAATAAATATTTAAACTTTATAATCTTTGATGTTTTCCTTTCCTTGAGGATACTTTTCATATGATGTTCTAATTGTTCTAAAATACTTTTGCTTTTATTATTGGAACATGACCAAGGTTTCCAGTGGGAAAAAAAAATGTTATTAAGAATTTTCTCTACTTATAGCCGAACATATATATCCTGATTTCTGCCTCAAACCTTAACAAAATTATTAATAGTTCTTTCAAAAATGTCTTCAGACAACCAATTCAATGATATAATTACCATTATAATAAGATATCATATACAGATTTGAACTTTATAGTTCTTAAGGAAAATATACATTCAGCTAGCAAGTTTAGAAAAAGATGAGATAAAGAAGTATATACCATAAAAAATTTTGAATTTCTTTTGGGGAAAAGTTATAGGTAATTTTTTAAAAATACTAAAAACCTATATAAATAATGTAACAATTTTATGCCTGTGAGTTAGTGGATTTGTGTTCAGGGACATAAAAAAAAGGAGGGAAATGAAGCATATAAACGTTTTTTTCTGATGTAGAAAATAAGGAAATATGTTATCTACCTTTCTCTTACTAAATCACATAAAATTATTTATGCTATCATTTCACTTCTTTGACATTTATATTTAACATTGTCTTGAAAATACATTGGACTTAAGGTTAGCAACAATGTTCTTCAATAATCTTCCAAATATTGAATGGGTCAAGAATAGAATTTTGAGGGTTAGAGAAACTGTTCAGCATGTAAGAACAATGGCCAATTCAGCAGAGGACCTGGATTGGGTTTCTAGCACCAACATGGTGGCTCACAACTCTCTGTAACTCCCATTCCAGGGGATCCCACCCCATCTTCTGGCATGTTAAAGGCAGCATACACACACATAGTGTGCATATTCATACACATAACATTTTTTTAAAAAAGCAATCAAATCAAGCTTAATACTTTATTACATCACTGTAACTCCCAGCACACAGGAGGATGTGGCAAGAGGACCACAAGAACTTCCATTCCCTGTCAGAATCTGGTGACAGAGTTGTTTCTTTTTGTCTCAGCCATCCATTATTTCCACTTCACCCCTAGCCATCCATTTTCTCTTTTTTCTGTCCTTTTTCCATTCTTTAACTGTCCTGTTCCATAGATTCAGGCCAGAACCATCTACTTCTGATTTTTATTAAAACAAAAAGAAGGCCATACGTATAACTTCTGTTTGAGTGGATTTTCCATTGCTCTTTATTAAAATAACACTTTAGATCCTTGCCTACAAGCATGCAACTAAGATATGGCAAAAAATTCTAGCAGGAGAAATTAATAAACAAATTTGCTTGTTACCATTGATTCTCATCATACATAAGTAGTTAAGAGAGAAATTAGAAATCAATACCATAATACCTTTCTCAGGCACATACTTGGCTTGAGAAATGGGTCTAATTCATGAATCTCCAACACTGAGAATTCTGTTACATCCTCTATTCTAAACATGTTCTGCTGAGAGGATCTATGCCCCTCACCTACATATATTAACATTCTTAGTTCACTGGGTCCGAAACAAGTCATGAGGTGTTACATAAGTATACAGACACACACACACACACACACACGTCAACCGTAATCATGGACTACTGAATCACAAAGTGGCATTAGAATCCAGTTCCATACACCAACCCACATCATCATTGCTCTTCAGCTTTGAAAAACAGGTCGTCATTTATAATACCTGCTCAAAGAAATGGATAATAGTAATGACATACACTTCCCTCACATTGTCATAGTGCTAGTCTGTTTGCAGTAAATAAAAGAATAAAGCTCATAGAATGAGGCAACAACTTAGTCTTTCATAAGCTGGGTGCCTGAAATGAGAAAACTCCCTTAGCATCAATTAAGATGGCTAAGGAAAAGGTGTATCAAAAAGGTTCTTACGTCTTACCTAAGGTGGTAACATGGAACTGGCCAGGAACATTCACAGAGTTCACTCTTTTAAGCTAAGAAATAGTTGCACGGCTTTAGCAAAGTCCTATCTTCAGCACCTGGTGTGGTGAAAGAAATATCTTCATCTTCTTCATCTAGCTGCAGACTACCAGAAGACAAGCGGATTCGGGCCCTAGGTGACTTTGTTCCTTTACCATACAAAGAATAGTAGTCTGGTTTAAGAATCTCTGATTCAGAATCACTGGACTCACTAGCTACATACCTTTCTGCTGAACTCTGGTCCATTAGGACTGTAGGGAACTCCTGCTCTGCAAATGTACACATAAATGGATCTGTTTTACGAGTCAAAGCAGGACAAGGCCCTAAAGGTCTAAATTCTGACCCAAAAGGAAAACGGATAGTTTTCATGTCTGATTGGCTCTGTGATCGTTTAGGAGGTTGCTCTTGAAGGTTATATGCAAATGCATCATCTAAATGTGGGTCTTCCTCCTCTAGGTCTACATTGATATGTCTCCTACCACTAGTTCTAGCCATAGCTTCTTGGAGTTCTTGAAGGTCTTGCTGTAAGCTTTTTATCCTGATGTTCCTTGGGCTCCTTTTGGCTGGTTTTATTGCACTGGGATCTATATAGCTGTCTGATCTCACACTTTCCTCTGCCATGATTGGAGACCACCTGGGTACCTGGGGTGGCTTGTCCACATAAAAAAAGACTTGGGGAGGCATTATATTAACATGTTGACTAGCACAAGGAATATAGGGCACATCGGTGTATGTTAGCTGCCTTGCTGGACTCACTTTGCTTGTGAGACCAGGAGATGTGCTTATGTTATTGTCCACAAACTTAGAGTTTGTTTGGAAGGAGCTTAGAGGACTCCGTTCCTCGAAGAAGTCTATGGGATCAGGGTCAGTGTTAAAGACAGGATCTGCATAAACAAAGGTGAAGGAGGAACTGCTTTGGGATGGATGGAGTGATGTTGGATTTGCCTCTGGTTTGGAATGTTCCAGCTCTGCTGCAAATGTCACTTCAACTGCCGAGTTCCTTCTCCTACTGTCTAGCATAGGCTCAGAAGCATGTACTCCATTCACATTTCGGTAGTAACTGCTGCCATATGTAAGTTTCAGATCTTCCACCTTGAAAAACAAGACACATTGATCTCAGATTTTAAAAAAAGCTGTTTAAGGATGGATTGGGGGAGGGTCTTTAAGCTAATCTCCTATTATGAAAGGCTGATTTCACAAAGTCATTTAAATTCATGTTCTTTTCCACAGCAGATAAATATATGTACTGAAAGGGTAATGACTTATACTATCTTTCAAGTTGTATGTTATAAAGTACATGTCATCTCATTCTCAGTGACATCCCATTTCTAGCCTCTACGTTTTATGGGTCCTTCAGGTACCATTGTATTTCAAGCAGTTCAGTTTGGTAGCTAGCTATATCAATGAAATAGGAATTCTACCCCTGTCTGCCTTGACTAGTTGTGTGAATAGGCACCACAGTCTAATGTTCCTACTCTAGCCTCCTTCATATTTTCTGTAAATAAAAGGTAGAAAGGAGAGTTGCGAATGGCCCGAGAGATTCATAATCTAGATAGTTCCTTTCATTGGTTTACCTCTAAAGTCTTTTGGATAAAATCCATCTGTGACTTGAATGAAGGCATAGGAGTCTATGCCACCTACAATTAACCTTTGTAGATAGTGCCAAAGAAAAATGATCAACAAGTATCTTGATCAAAGTCTCAAATAAGTCTTGATCAAAGTCTCACCATCTTACAATTCCAGGGACATAACTGTATCCAGAAATCATATTATACATGTAAGCAACAACACCATATACCTTTCTTAAAGCCTTATGTTTTCTGCTGGTAAAATAACAGCTTTTGATTTTCACATTACGAAGCCATAGAATGCATTCATATCTAATTTTTCCAGATGTAGATAGTACAGATTGCAGCAAATTGCAATTTAAGGTACACCAGGGTTTCCCTTATCTGCAATATGCAATTAGTTTTAGTTTACTAAATGGCCTATTAGCAAGAACAACTGTGCCAAGACCTCTCCAAGTGTTTAACTTCACATGGAGTGACCTTGATACAGAGTGGATGGTTCTGGCAAAATCTCTTCTTGGAAGCATTTGAAGACCAGATACTTATCTAAAATAGGGCTTTTCAGAAACCTTACTTGTTTTGACACATCAGAAAGAATGTCTGGTGATGACCTGCATTGCCGTTCATGATACTGAGATGGATACTGTTTCCTGAAATTCCCAAACAGAGAAGTCATTGAAATGTTTATTATCCAAATTATAGGATACATAGACACCTCTAAATTCCAACTTCCAATCAGCATGAGAAGAGAGACAGAAAAGGGTGCACCTTTCAAATGGCAGGCTCTTCAATCTCCCCTTTTTCCCATATTCCAAAAGTTGCCTTTGAGTTCTTCCACTGTCATAAAGAAGAGAGAAAAGTCATTCATTTCATCACAAGCCTATATGTTACTAAAACCTGAAGACCTTGTCTTTGTTTGAAGCCTAAAGTGTCTGAATGAGTGGCATATGTCATGACTCACATCATATTGATGCTATACCTACTTATCTGGGCACCAAGAATAGAGTGTTGTTAACTATCCAAAATATAGGCTTTAAAAAAAACCCTGTAAAATATCAAATGGCTGGTATTCTACATGCTCGTTCAAAGGCTAATTATTCAGATTCTTAACCAAAGGTGTATGCAAAGCAGCTAACTAAACAGCAGAAAAAGATTACTGCAGGTAGGTTTATATAGGTAGGTTTATATAAGTAAAGACATCTAGCTGACTGCTAGAAAAAGCACAAAAGGCAGAACGAAGTCACAATAATAATAAAAACCAAAATTTCAGGGCCATTTAACCAAAGGGCAAGGCCTAACACACCTTCCCTACCTAACGCCGGCACTGTGCTGTAGCTGCCTGCATAGAATAAGAAGGGAGTTTTATAAGAATTCTGGTCATTAAGAAAGAGCAAAATATGCTCCATATTATCTGTTAAAAAGAGGGATTTGTAGGGTACACTTTTGAACCATTCCATTAAAAATACATCTTTTTTTTTATATTTCTGTTCTTACAAGGGCAAGTTTCCAGAATCTGAAAAATCCCTTACATGAAACCATTATGATTAGTATTATTTTTGTAGTCACTAGAGTTTTGTAAGTTTTCCCAATGGATTTCGAGGCTAGTGCATTCAAATACAAATAAGATCTCTAGTATAGGATTGCTCCATCTTTGGAATCCCTTGACTCCCTCCAGTGTTTTTCACTCTCTCATTTCCCTAAATGCCATTAATGAATGCTGTTGAACTTTCCTTCCACATCTTGCATATAAGCTGCCTTTAAAAAGGATAGCAAGTTTACTGAATACATTTTTTTTTTCAAACTTGCTCTGCTGCCCTACATCCTCACAGTGATTCTGATCCAGTCCCTTGGTTAGTAAACACTGACCTAATGAAACGTACTAAGAATGAACAGTAAGGAATATTTACAATCTTTCAAGTGAGCTAAATGGATTCTTTATTGCTTCTGGAATTGAGACTCCTCCCACTGCTTCCCATGTTATTGAAAAGAAGCAGTGTGCATGGTCTTCCCATGTGCAGTGTGTAATTACCTGTAGCGGAAACTGGAACCCTTGCTGCAGAGTAGTGTTTTGGGCTTTGATTTGGGCTCTTCCGAAAGCCTGAAGAAAGCATGATACTCCACACAAGTCTTCCAGAAGGCCTTGCATGCATCTCTGCTAGCCATGGTGAACTCCAAAGTGTCTTTGCATAACACCTGTATAAACCATTTTCTATCAAGCAAAATACCCTGCAAGGATACCAAAGATCTTCCAACGCCAGTGCCTTCTAAACTGTCAGTCCAACAACCCCATGCAGTATCTGACTTTTCATTTTGCTCCCCATAGGCTCCACAGTCACTAAAACAAATTATTAGCAACCTTGCAAAGATCAGACACTGTCTCCAGTCACATACCGAGTCTTCTCTGAGAAGCTAGGCTTGCTTTCTATACTCCCCTCAATTTAAATGCCTTTCTGCCTTGCCACTTTGCTGCCAGAAACATTTTAGGAAGTTGTAAATTATGTTAAAATAAACATCAAAGGACTTCTTTTTCAAGGTGGCAAGAAGGGATAAATGACCAACAGGAAAGGGGGGCATTCATTCCCTCTGTAAGGATGATTGAATGTTTGTGTAGAAGTGTTTTCAATATCCCCGCTAAAAATACACCTTCCTCTATACACTTTTTTATACTAAAGGGCTTTGTATTTTTCACTTGGTATAGTCCATATTTTAATGTGTCCTAAGGGAACTTGGATTTGCAGTTCTAAAGTACAAGCTTTTCCAATATTGAGTCACCACATAGTCACTGGCCCAAGGCTGTATGGCATGATCCCAGCCCTCTTTTCAACAGTCCTACCAGCTCTCAGAGCTGACTGCCCCCTCTTCTCATTCCTTTCCAGGTTCCTGCATGTAGCCCCTGAGGCTCCCCATGAAGTTCACACCAGGCCTGGTCCCATGAACTATTCAAATGAACACCTTTACATAATACCAAGTTCTAGGCAACATGGGCCCAGAGTACTTGATACACATACAATTTTTTCCCTTCATGGTCAGGCATTAAAACGTCCTTTCTAACACTTTTTTTTGTTATCTATTCAGTGAAAATTCACCTAAGAATGGCTTATTTTTCTTATATGAACACGTCTTACATTCTTCTCAGCCTAAGTATGTAGTTGATGTTCAATAATTTTTGCTGGCCACCGGGACCTGTGCTCTCTGCAGCGTCCCAGCGCACTCTGGAGCAGGGGCAGCTGAACTCTGCACCTGGCCACACCCGCAGCTCCTGCTGCTCAGGGAATCTACTAGGAGCCCTACTGCGACCCTGAACTGAGTGAACTGAGCAAACTAACTGCAGGGGTCCCTGAGGGGTGGATTCGAACCCTGACCAGAGGTGAGGAGGGCTCGGCGGGCCTCAGCGCCTGTATCCTGGCCTGGGAGGGAGAGTTGACCTCACACTGCTTCCGGTTCCGCCACCCGGACCTGTGCTCTCTGCGGCGTCCCAG
>PVIH01025637.1:0-20286 GCA_004025045.1 Sigmodon hispidus
ACAAGGCATGGTCAGATGGGGAGGTGAGTGGGCTAGCTCCACACAGAGAGCAGGCCGTGTCCTCCTGTGTGAGATGACAAGGCATGGTCAGACGGGGAGGTGAGTGGGCTAGCTCCACACAGAGAACAGGCCGTGCCCTCCTGTGTGAGATGACAAGGCATGGTCAGATGGGGAGGTGAGTGGGCTAGCTCCACACAGAGAGCAGGCCGTGCCCTCCTGTGTGAGATGACAAGGCATGGTCAGATGGGGAGGTGAGTGGGCTAGCTCCACACAGAGAACAGGCCATGGCCTCCTGTGTGAGATGACAAGGCATGGTCAGATGGATGCAGACCAGGTGAAGAAGCTGCGGTAACAAGGAAAAGCAGGGACTGGACTGGACAAAGGTGGTTTCCTCCCAATAAGGCAGACAGATGGCAGCAGTGTGCACTCCTGGGATAGCGGGCAGAAAAGAAGTGTGTTCTGGAGGACCCCATCAGGTCCCTGGGGGACTGGCAAACTCTGGAGTCCCTTTTGTTCTAAAACCCAGGACAGAATGACAATACATCCAAGGTAATAAAGGTAATACACATCTTCAGTCATGAGAACTCTTTACATTTCTTTACTGAAACAATCAGCACAAAGAATTACTAAGAACAGACTTCCAATTCCAGTTGGGCAGGCAGTACAGCACCAATCTAACCTCTATAATTTCTTCACATTAAATGAAACTGTGTTCACAAATGCTCCTATAATGGAGCAGGGTCCAGAAGAAGACATCTGTTTACTTCCTATATAGTTTGTCTCCTTTCTGGCCCAGTGACTTGAAATTTATGCCAAATGACCTATCAGTCACATAAGCAGTCTCACCCCTAAAGGCAGAACAGGAGCCAAACAGAAACCAGGATGGCCCAGTGAGGAAGGCAGGGGTGGAGCATGCTGCATCTTGTCACTGAGTTTCTAGTGCTTTCAACATGACTTCCTGCCTTTATGTAACAAGCATACTTTCTGCAAAGGGAGGCAGAATTCTATGATGTTCTCCATGATTCCCCCCATCCCCTAGATACTGCTTGTACAATCTCCCCCAGTAAGGGTGACATTTATAGACATGGTGAGATATCTCTCTGTAATTGGTCACAGAACAATTCTGTAATTGAACAAAGAATAATTCTGTAATCAGAGAATCATTAAATAGATCACAAGAAAACTGATCCTAGTGAAGATAATCCAGTAAGAAGTGTCCTTAAAGAAAACTGTGAGGGCACACTGGAGCCAAGTAATGGAGAACGGCAGGCAGCATTTAAAAGCACAGAGCAGCCCTTGTCCAGCAGTTAACATCTGACCAGGGGTCTCAGCCCTACAGCACAATGTGAATTTCATAGCACGTGCCTGAACTTAAAAAAGGACTGCCATGCTCCAGACGGGAAGATAACTCAGACATCACTGATTTCAGCTAGTGAGGCTGAGCACAGACCAGTTTGTCCAATCACAGGACTGTGAGCTTGCAAATGACTCAAGCTGTGATTCAAGAGAATGTTACAAAGTGTCAGAAAACAATTATACCCATGATTGAAAATATGCTGATGAGATATACTTAATGCTGGGGTTGTTAGCCAAGTGCTCACACAGAAAGCACACACTCTACAACCAGAGTAACAGAGGATTAGCAGTCCCTGTGCAAGAGTGAAATCTTTAGGAAAAAGCTTTGCATAAGCAAGCTTAGAAAAACCAGCTACAGTTAGAGGAAGAAAAACAATTCTGCTCATGGTCACTTCTGAAGCTATGCCAAGGAATGGTGTGACAAGGAATGCTGCTTAATAATTCCTGTCACACCAGTTACATCAAATGATTTCTTAGACAATTAATCCAAATGCTGATCTGGTTCTAGGATTCCTCTACTATGAAAAGGTCTAGTGCTGAAGCCACTGGCAATCCTGGCACCCCAGTCCAAACCTAACAACCTGGTGAAAACTCTGTTTGATAGCTCTGTGTTCAGACCAAGAAGGAAAAGTCCTTGTTTCCCAGGTGATTGTGTTCCTCAAGGTCACAATGATACAGAGCAACCTCCTATCTTGCTTTGGTTTTTATATTTTGTTTTTTAAAATATTCTTCAAAAATAAAGTTTATTGAAAATTTCAGGAAACCAAAGTACAATACAACCTTGAACTTCTTTCTATCTTTTCTAAAGAGATTATTTTAAAGCCCAAAAATGGTTTTCCAATTATAAACCTAGCTAGACTCATACATTTAGAAACATTTCCATGTCAACCTTTTATAGATTTAGATGGAAACAAATACAAACAGAAAACTATTTTAAATTAGATGATTCCAAACTGCCATCTGCTGGTTTTGTCTAGGAATGATATTCCAAGAAAACTGGCTTAGATACAAATAGAAACACTGAAGTACACATACATACTGTCATGTTTTTAAAAGCAATGCAATATACTGAGGCATGATTGTTAGCACTAAAAAGTAATGGCACCAAAGTTCAAAAGTCCCCAAAAGTAACTTCCTTGTAACCTCACTATTCAGTATGTCACTTCTCTGAAATAACAGTTTGCTTATACTTCAGAGTGCAACTATCAATCCAAACCAGCCTGGTCTACAAAGCAAGTTCTAGGACAGCCAGGACTGTTACACAGAAAACCCTGCCTCGAAAGGGTGGAGAGATGGCTCTGCCCTCTGATATTCCAGGCTCATTATATTAAATATAAAACATATCAACACAGTTTTTCTTTTATTGCTCTTGATAAACACTTGCTTTGCGGCCCAGCCTTAAAAAAAAAAAAATGAGAGCTATTTATAGATGTAACTGTGTCCTCTCTTATTCTTGACTTTGTTTACCTCTTTGCTCTGCCATTCTCAGTTGCTTCCCATCTTCCTCTACTGTATAGGTATGTGTGTATATGCATATGTGGTGCATGTGTGTATGCTTGTGTATGGGCATAGATGGGTATGTGTCTCTTGAAAATTTTAAATCTTTACATAAAACAAAAAAACAGATATAAGTAAACATCTAAACTGAACTTGAATGAAAAAAATATACTTGTGATAACAAAATTAAACTTTAAAAGCCAGTTAGCCTAAAGGCAGTACGGCTATCTTATCACTTGCTTTAAAGAAAAGTTGATTTGCAGACAGACCAATGCACAGAATCACAAAAGCATGGTGAGAAAGTAATGGTGTGGTTGGGAATGCCTGCCTTGAACACTAGAGGCCTGGGTTTTAATTTAAAGCACTACAAGAGATAAATCAAAACTAAAGAGTAACTGCATGAAAGCCTGATGGATGAAAGAGGCTCATTACAACAGAGCTCCAGAGGCACAAACTGTAAAACTGCTCTCTTGAGAATATGAGTAATCTGGCAATGACATTCTTGTGATGGTCACTATGATATAAAGCCTATTTTGAAAAATACATTTTCTTACAAAGATCTTTATCACATTCCATTCATTTCAGAAAAGCTGTGTCTTAGGGTTTCTACTGCTGTGATGAAATATCATGACCAAAAGCAAGTTGGGGATAAAAAGAATTTATTTATACACTTCCATATCACAGTTCATCAGTGACAAAATCAGAGCAGGAACTCAAACCAGGCAGAAACCTGGAAGCAGGAGCTGATGAGGAGGCCACAGAGGAAGCTGCTTACTGGCTTGCTTAGCCTGATTTCTTATAGAATGCAGGACCTCCAGCGCAGGGGTGGCACCACCCACAGTGACCTCACATATCAATCACTGCCATATAGGGTTGCCTACAGCCTGATCTTACAGAGGCATCTTCTCAATTCAGATTCTCTTTCAGATGACTCTACTTTGTGTTAAATTAGCATAAAGCTTGCCAACACACTCTGTAAAGCCCAAAATATGATTTCTGATAGAGTCATCCCTTACAGATTGAGGATATATATATATATATATATATATATATATATATATATATATATAAAGAAATTCCTTACTTTTTTTTGGAGAATTTGCATACACACAGATATCTTGGGTACAGAACCCAAGGATGAACACAAAATTCACTTATGCTTCACATACACTTTATACATCTACTGTGAGGGTAATTTCCATGGCATTTTTAATAGCTTAGTGCATGAAGCAAAGTTTTACAGCATCAAGCTGTTCACTTATAGTATCATATCAGAACTCAAAACGCTTCATATGTTAAACTTAGTCTTAAGTTTTGAATACAGGATGATCATGTATAGCTGTGACACTGAATGTAAGGCTTTTATAAATTTATATCAAGCAGAAGTGTGGTGGTTAAAGTTATGTGAAGGTGCCTTACCTAATGTCTTCATCTGTGACAATGAAAGCTTTGCAGAGGGGTTGAGATGTGTTAAGCCAGACAGCAGGGTTCTTTTCCACAGCTGCAGAGACTTGTCCCGTGATTGGTGCAGAGCTTGTGTGCAAAGCACTGGCCACAGCAGATAGAAGGGTCTCATCATTGCTTCCTGGTCCGACCCCTGCAATGAGAAAGCAACACCAATAAAAGGAAAATGCCCCTGTGCCAGTGGGGCCTGCCACTGCCTAAAATAACCAGTATTTTTATGCTCATTTAGGATGACACATGTAAACCTGACACTCAACAAAGCACAGAGAACAAACAATACACATCCATTTAATAGCTACTATGCACCAAAGGACTGACATAGAACAGGGACAAAACAGTTAAGTACTTTAAACAAAACTACAACTTTAAAATAAATCTCCTAAGGTCCTAAGCTTTTGAAAAATTATCTGCATTTTCTCAAGAAGGGTCAACTATTTAAATAATCTAAAACCCCTGTAAAATCAGTATGCTATACTCAAGTATCCCTATTAACATTGCTTGGAACAATTTCTTCCTATAGCTTTTAATATCAATTTCCAGGAGTATCTCTATTCTTATCATCTTTACACTGAAACTGCAGAAAATGTCAAAGCAAGCATGGCACATTCAAAACTTAATCAGCTTTTTCAAATGACAAAAAAGTTCAGATTCCCAGAATAAATGCATACTCTCATGATTGTAGGGGCCTATCACCACAGCAAAATTCAAGTGAATTGATCAAAGTTCTGAATTTGTTTAAAGCAAAAAAACCCCAAGCAAACAAAAAAGACAAGTATTACATAATAGCACAAGTCTACATTTGAAAGGTTTTTTGAGAAATCTGCACTAAATTAAGATTGAAGACTGAAATTATGTGGTGATAATATGTGTTACATATTTAATAAAACCTGGACTATAAAGAGATCAGCCCACAGTCAAACTAGGCAGAGGTAGCTCCAGGATTTCTGGATCTCTGTGAGTACAAGGCCAAATAGTTGGGCTTCAATGGCACACACCTTTAATTCCAGCACAGGGAAAGGTGGGAGTGGTGACCTACCCCTTTCATCCCAGAGACAGAGATGACCGGTGTTTCTGTGAGTTCAAGGCTGACTACCAAAGAAAGTAGCTTAATCTTAACCTGGATGGGATACAGCTGGGTGAAGAAGGTATTTAAGGCAGACATAGGAAAACAGCAGTAATTAGAAGCAGCAGCCAGGAGTGAGGCTGAGGAGGCTGGAAGATAGCTGAGTGTTTCAGCCTTTCCCCAATATCTGGCTCTGCGTTTCTTTCATTACAACCAGAATTTGTGCAACAAAATTCTAGTCCTTGAAAAATAATGCAACTCTTAAATGAGGCACAACCATATGAAATGACAAGTAGACTGGCCACTGACTCCCTACCCCAGAATTCACTAGGCAATATCATGGACCAAAGTGTATATTCTTACTGCAACTTAACAACAGTTAGTTGTAGAGATATAGGAGATCTTGAAGTTTTTCTTTTAGTGTAAAAAGATAAAAGAAAAAAATTGGGAGTGAGATGCTGCTACTTGGGAAGTGGGATACTTGAGAAACCCTTTGTTCATCTGTAGTTAGTGCTAAAAGCAGCACACTGGTTGGAGGAGATGATGAGGCTAACCTGAAACCAAATATTTCACACAGAAGAAAAAGAACACGAAGTGATACTATACAGAAGCATCTCTCTGACACATACAAATCACATATGTTTTCCCTCAACTTATAATACAAGAGAAATGCCATCCAGCAAAGAACATTGTCTTCAAAAGCAAAGGCCTGCTGGTATAGGTCAATTATGGATGCACAGTACCTAGTTACAGTGCCTGGCACACAGTAAGTACTTAAATATCTATTCAACTAAGCTTAGATGGTACCTTGAAGGCCTTTGGGTAGCTCCATGGTTTTTATAATTTGTTCTGTTACATCAGATGCACTAAGTCCTTGCAATCTCTTCTCCCAGAAAAGCTGTAAGGCAAAATACCAGTTAGTAGACACATTCATTGCTGATGAACAATCTGATGTATGCCATTTCCTACACTTTTCAGACTTTTTCCTTACAGCAAGGTAAACGAAACTCCAAGCAAGAATTTTTCAACACATCCTAACTCTTTCAGATGAAATACTTAAAAAGTTGTTTTGATTATGCAAACTCAATTGTTACAATATTACAGATTGCTGTCTTATAAGCTATATATAATTGCTCATAATGTATCTTTAAAAGAATGTAGTAATTTGAATTCTTACAAATTCATTTAGTATAAAATGCCAATATTAAAATTTACCAGAGAAAGAGAACAAATAATAATATCCACCATCTTTGTGGAAACACAATTTTTCTAATATGCCTATATGTTTACCTTTGCAGTATACTTTAGGAGGGAAATACTATACTTATTATTGTTGATAGAAATTTTCTCCAGACATCTACTAGTCATGAACCACTTTCTCCCTGTTGCACAGGTCCCTGGCCAGCCAGCTACTCAGTGGTCCCAGATCATAGTCATGGTGCTAATTAGCACTAAAGCGTCTCCCTGCCCCAAGGAGTAATAAACAGTTATCTATTCAAACATAATGACATACTTTTACTTTATATACTTTTTGGATTTTATTCTTATGTCTCCCTGAATGTGTCCATCTATGCAGCAGCATCAGTGAGTTCCTATCACACACTATGCTTGCCTTGTGAATGCATAATCAACAGTGGTTCTTACCCTGCTTCTTTTCTATTTAATATTTTATGCAAATATTTAATGCAAACAAGAAAAAAATAAAATTCTATAGGACTCTTTTCCTTCCTTTAATCCTAAGTAACAGGACCTGTTGTATATTGGTGCTGAAAAACAATTTATATAAGGAGAAGTAATGAAGGCAACAGAACTGAGGTCTTGAAAGACAAGTGAGCCTTTGTGGAAAATCTAGATTGCTCATGTTTTACCTCTTCAAAATCTTTAATTCATTTTATAGATGTGGAAGCAATGGCTATCACACAAGATTACTGTAGGGAGTGAGTAAGGTAATATATGTCAAGCACCTATCATACAGCAGTATAAAACTTAGTATATTTACTTTAAGCAAGACTTAGCTACTTTAGGGGACTTGGGGAACTCAATATGTAAAGTTATCAGATAACCACCCATCAGACAAATGAGGAGATATGGTAATATAATTCTCCTTATGTCAGAATAATATGTTGTGTTTATAATAACCTCAAAATTAGCACCAAGAGTAACCTCCAGCAGAGTGCCCTAGAGACCTTTCATATACAGTTAAATAGTTACATGTCCTACACCGTCCTCCAAGTATTATTTTCAGTAGAAAATGTAGCTAATCAAGCAGTCAAACAGTACTTGAAAAATGGAAGGATATTAATGGAGAGCTCTATGAAAGTATGATAATTATCATAACCATCCTGAGAAATTCTTTCTGCATTCTATTTAATCTTTCATATAAAAATGTTTTCTTTGTTTTGAGTATCACAGCTATTACTCTTAATGACTAAAGAAAATAAAATCCAGTTAATTTCTAATTGATACATGTAGAATTTAGAGCTGAGAACACAACTTTCAGTAAACTGCTGTTGTGCAATAATGAGGGCCTGAGTTCAGTCCAAGCATGGCGGCACAGGACTATAATCCCAGCCCTGGAAAGGGAGAGAGGCAGATCCCTGGGGATTGCTGCCAAGCCAGCCATCTTAGCCCAATTGCTCAGATAACCCATTTGAGAATCTGGCTCAATGGAGGTGGATGGCATTCATTAGGATAACAGCGCGCACACACACACACAAAATATATGGATAGAACCCAAAGATACTTATGTGTATGTTATATATGTATGTACATACATACAGTTATCTATTGTTTCACTAGTTCATATTCACTGGTCAGTTCTCTATAGAAAACTGCCTATGTACTAGACATGTGCAAACTTTTCCTCCTTACAATTATTCTCTAAACACTACAATATTATAACAATTTACTCAGCATTCATGTTATATTAGATGTTATAAGTGACCCAAGTATAAGCTAAAGGATAAAGGAAAATGTGCAAGGCTAATGTGCTGGTATTATACCATCTTACACTAGTATAATACTGCCATATACACAGAAAATTTCAGCATTTTATGGATTTGGATATTGGTAGGTAGTCCTAGAACCAATTTCCCGAGGAAGAAACGACTCTATAACTTAAATTTATAAAAATAAAACAACAGTACCAGAAAATAAAAGTATGAAAATTATGGGTAGTTATGATTGCCAATATTTTACACCTAAAATTCTAATTCCAGATATTAAAAGATAATTTGGACTTATCACTTTTAATTTTAAACTTTTGTTAGTCAAAGAAAATAATACAAAAATTTAGAAAAAAACATGCAAAATATTGATTGAAACATGGGTACATGGCTTTGGTTTTTATCAAGTTATAACATTCTGGTCACTGTGATGCCACACTGTGCCTCATTGTGCACTCTTCCCTCAGGTCTTGGTTTAGTACATATATTAGGGCATCTCCTCATTCAGATGAATATGATAAACATACTGGATATCTGAGCTGCTGGTCTATACTCCTCTGTCTCTCTCTCTCTGTCTCTCAGCATACTGCCCCCCATCCCAGCTTCCCCGTGTGTGTCTATTGTTTCTTCATCCCTGGTTGCCTATCAGGTCAATCGTAGGCTGTGCAGGTTGCAGGGCAGAAAGGGCTGGTTTACAAGGAAAGAGTATTCAGAGACTCAGCCCCAGCTCTGAAGGTACCCTTTGAGCACCCCTCCCATGCACAGTGTTTTGGTAGGTATGAGGTGCTCATGGACCGGCTCAGGAGCTGTTTGGTGAAGAACAAAGTGAGGGAGAAGTAGTGACGGTGATGCTGACAACACAACACTAACCTCAACATTGGAGGACTGGTAAGAAGGGGCAGCTCTAGAAAATGTACAGGAATATTCTATAGGCAAACAGAGATGGAAGGCATTGCCTACCCAAAGAAGCAGCTTAAGCGGTAACCAGCATTCCTTTGTGGTTTTACACAGAGCTGCCAAAACAGGTTATTTTAAATGTATATTCTAAAGCCTGACTCTCAGAAACTCTGCTCTATGGGGTAGGTTTCAGCAATTAATTGTTGGTTTAGGCTTTTGCTGTTGTTGGTGGTGGTGGTGGTGGTTTTGTTTTGTTTTGTTGTTTAATTCTAAGAATTTTACTTAGGTGATTCTGATGTGGGTGGGCATAAGGAGCTTAGTTTAAGTTGTTGGGAATGGCTGTACGCACTGTCAACACCACAACCACACATTATAGCCCCAAAATGTCTGAGAATACAAAGCACAAATTATTGTCTTTACCTCAGAGTCTAGAGGACAATCATGGTCTCATCCCATTTTATTTCACTGTAGGAAGATGTGTTAAAGAAGTCAAAAGTTTACTGACCATTTAGGAATAGAGAAAAGGCTGGCCCAAAGTTCAGCTGTGCAGAACAGCACTACTCAGTCACAGGACCTCAGCAGTGTAGGGGGTCAGCCACAGGAGACAACCACCATTTAGTAACCCACAAGCCCAGCTTCTGGTAAATGCTTTATTACAGAAATTCAGTCACTCTTTGCTGCACCATTTTGGAAAATTCCTATAAATTCACATTTATGGATTAAGAAGCTGAGGCTCAGAAAGGCTAGACAAGGAGTGAGCACTGCAATGCACCTAGAATTACAGCAGGTTAGGGTAACTAAGCAGTCCTGCTCCAGACAACAAAGAGCACTCGGTGTCTGCTCTTCACTGGACCACACAGCACAAGCCTTGGCCTCCTCTATGTGACTCCCAGTTAAGAAAGCTACAAGTCAGTCTGAACCCACTTACAGTACAGCACCCATTTAAGGAACAGGAGGCTCTGCATGTCATGTCTCATGTCTGCTTTCTCCTTACGAAGAATAAAAAGGTTCAGGGAGTAAGGCCGTTAGCTAAAACTGGTGTGGAGTCTTAGAGAGATAGAAAACTGTTCTTTGGCTAGATCACATGATTTTTTAAAGTATCATTTACAGTTTCTACAAATAAGCTTTCCTAGGCCTAGCTATAAATGCCAATCATCTAAACAAACTTTTCAGAGAATGGAAATTTCAAAATAAGGCTCTTTCTCTAAGAAAACCTTCCCAGGAACACAGTGTTGGCAATGTATATGAGTAAGTATGTCATACAGCAAGTAAAAAGGGCTATGAACATGTAACTGAGAGCTTCCAATTTTATTCCATAGGAACACTGTTCTAGATCACCTGTAGTAACACCTATTTCTCATAACCATGGTAGAAAAAATCTGTACCAAATATACCATCATTATTTACATCTACAATTATATACAATTTGGAAAATATTGCTGTCTATCTGTATGGAGCTAAAAATTCAGTTGGCATAAAAATACCCTCCATATTTACTCCAGACCTCATCCTGACAGTCACCTGGGAAGATGCAAATATCTAATGTTGAATGGTAGAGAGAAGGAACGGGCCTTAGTCTCAGGGCAACCTACATTCTAAGCCTTAGTTTGTCAATTATTTTATAAATTTGGTAGCTATCCCTTTCTAAGTAACAATTTCCTTCCCTATGAAATGTAACAATAAAAACAATCTCAAATGGTTATAGCAACTGAATGCAGTTTTCCAAACATCAGAACAAGTCCATGATATAGCAACTACCAGTTCACAAGCATGCCTGATAGTAAAAATAAACTAGTATGCCTGGATCAAAAACTCATATTTTGTCATTCTAATAAAATTATAAGGTAGAAAGAAACAAGAAAAAATCAATTTTCAAGGGCATAAAAAATTGAGCCTGCACACATGCATAAGAACCTGTCCTTCTCTCCCAGTATGTTTGCAGGGGACTTCTTGCTACTTCAAGCATCTTTAAATTCTTCTTCCTCTTCCTCTCATTCAAGCAGATATCCTCCCAGCTGAGCTCAGTGTTGTTAGGAATACTGGGAAAGCAGTACCAACTACCTAATTTGCAGGCTACTAGAAAATGAAAACACAGAGACCCTTATTTATAAAGGACTATGAATTCCAAGGCACCAAGAGTACAACCTCAAACCAGGCACAGGGCTCCTCCTAACACAGGGTCCTTTGCAGCTGCACATAACACTGGTAGTTAGAAGTATAGGACAGTGGTAGATAAAACAGGAAGAGAAAGAATGAATCTGTGCTGAGCAGCAGCACTTAGAGACATGTTGTAACATAATTTCATCCTAAAAATTTTTCAAAAGGACAACAGAAACTCATTTCGTCTGGACCTATACAGTAAAAGCACCTCCTCTCCACTGCCCCCATCCTAGTTCCTTATTAAAATAATTCAAGGAGTTTTCTCCCCTGTAATGCCACATTGGAACAGTGCAAAGAGGCCACTGCCAAGGCTCTGCACAGCTGAACCATGGGAGTAGGAAGAGAAAAACCTAGGGCACATGCATTGGGCAGAGATATTTTGGGGTTGTTGGAAATGAGATGGAGTCATAGAAGGATGTAGACCAACCATGCTATAAAAGCTCTGCCGTAACTCTCTGTGTACCCAGACTTGGGAAGCCTTGCTTTAGACACTTGTGGCTGGTGATGGCTTGGCTTTGCAAACTTCTTGATTATTGCAGCACAGGTAGTGATTGTTACTGTGACTTTCTAAGACCCACCTAGCAGCCTATCAATTCTCTGAATGAATTGAAGCCTTCAGAAGCTCAAAATCCTGTTCTACTTCAAGGCCAGTGGATGGCATGCGAAACTTTTCATTAAGAGAACCCCAAACTATAATTTCTTGTTATTTTTAGTCCGTCTATTTACACTGTGATGATGGTAAACCCTCAGAGAAACCTCAAGAGAGCTGAGCTTGTGTCCAGAACAGCAGGCAGGGGAGAAATAGGGAGCAGGCAGGTTTGGAAAGGAAAGCCCTTAAGGGTCCAAAGCAAGGTTTCCCATCTGTCTTTCTGACAATTTCAGTGCACCCTTAGCAGCCTTTGGGTGCCGGAAACACCATCCCATTGCCAACAACCTCCCCCCAAAATGTGAGAACCTTGTCTAGCATCCCGAGGTGTCAGAGAGGAAGAGGGAGAAACGAGTTGGTTCAGCATGGAAAGTTCTGGTCCAGAGAAAGGACAGAGAGGCAGGGCTTTTACCACTAGGAGACCCAGACCTCAGAACACACAGCTCGAGCAGCCGGACCCTCTGCTCTGACCAGACCCCGTTCATCTCGCCCTCTCCGGCCCGTCACACTCGCCTAAGCTCCTGAGCTGGCCGCTGCATCTTTGTGTTTATGTTTCATTTTGCTTAGTTTTTGCAATTTTTGTCTTTTACTTTTTAGATTTCATTTTTGTGAGTGTTTCTTGTGGACTTTTTGTGTTTGTTTGGAAAGAGAGAGAGAGGACGACTATAATATGTTAGGTTGTAGGGAAGTGGTGAGGATCTGAGAGGAAGTCTGAGGAGGGAAGAGGACATGATCAACATATATCATATGAAAAAATCAACAAAAGTATTTTCAAATGTTGAAATTCAGTCAATTCCTAACTAAAACCATGGCTATAAATAGCAACTATTAATTATTAATAATTATTAATAATTTAAACACACTAGATTAGGTCATGCTCTGTGGGCTATTTTGTGATACTAGAACCATTCTCAGATTATTTGTTTTGGAAGATATGGAGTTCCAAATGTCTAAAACATTTAAAGACATGACACATACATCAGAATGTAAATACATGCATAGGTTTTAGAAGGAGCCCTCATATCCACAGCACCACAGAGCAAGTAGTGCAGCAGTTTGACAAAGACTACTGTAAAAGGCAAGACTTCTACTAAAGTGACTTCTGGTATTCAAGAACAGACATAGCAATAAAGGAAAACAGACAAGCTGGTCTTGAACACTTGTGTGCAGCTATCAGTAGCCTCAGATCTATTAAAAAATAAACCAAAAACTCACAGCAAAAGTATCTCCTCAAATCCAGCAATGCAGAAAAGGTATTTTGACTCTCATAAATCATCTTAAAATGCATTTTTCCTTCTGCAGTGCACACTCCATTGACATAAAAATTAACTGAAAACATTCAAAAGTGTGCCAAAGTTCAGGAGTGAAACTAAGAGAAAGTCATTTCAGACTATGTCAAAACTCTACCTCTGTTTATGTTCAACAGCACGAATGTTAGTATCAAAGCCAATGGGCCCATAGCTGAGCAGATGCCCTCCTTCCAAGTCAGGTGTCCCATCCAGAGAATCTGTGTCCTGCTGTCCTGCTAAGCCTGCTCCACAGCCTGGTCCTTCCTTCCTGAGCCTTACCCAGTTCCCACATTTGCTGTCATCCACCTTTCTCCCCTTGGGTTTCCTCCTTTAAAAGTACAAGTTCACTGGAACTCTAAACATCAAAAACATGTCCTTGTTTATGCTGCTTCTCTCTTAAACTCCTTTACTCCCAGAAGAGAAGGCCGTCTTATACCCTGGCTTGTCAATCTTTTCTCTCCTCCTAACGGAGACTCTGCCCCACCTCCCATCCTATTAGCACTAACTTTGCTTAAGACCACAGAACCTATTTCCAAATCCAATTCTTGTCTCAAGACCTCTCTACTCAAATCCACTGTTACCTGTACCCATGTTGGGAGACTTAGGAAGGTTTACCTTTAGGATGGTTCTGTCTGCTCCACTATTTTCTACCACTGTTAAGCAGCATATTAAAACACCTAATCGTACTAAAGAACAAAGGACTGTATGCAGTATTCCATAAAATACTTAAAGCCATCACAAATGATATAACTTCTGAAGTGCAAGAGGAAAGTGCTAACACCTTCTCAAACAAAAGAACCAATCTATCTTAAATATCACTTCTTAATAGTTTTAACCTGAAGTCTTTAACTTGGTCATGAAAATGACAGTAAGATAGAGTTGCTTACATAGCAACATGCAATAGAGAACAGAAATTGTCATCCAGGGGTGGCTCTGTCAGTCAAAGGAAGGAGGGATAACAGAAAGAGGACTAGTCTGGCAGTTAAATGTTTTAATACTCATCCAGCACTAAAATCTCTCTTAGATATATTTTCACTAGTAAACTACAAACACCAATAATTGTCATTTCTATTACAGATTTTTTTGACATTGAACAAGTATCAGTTCTTTAATACAAAATTTTGCCAAGTTGCTCAGAATGTTTTTTATAATGTTAGACTTACAAAACTTCAATGAATACCGTATCCATTTCATAAGGTGTTTACTGAATCTAAGCAGAGAATAAAGGATCTTGGGACCACGAATGATGCTCAGTGGTAGAGCGCACCCCTTGACTGTACATGCAGTTCAGTGACAGAGTGCTCTCCATGACTGCACATGCAGTTCAGTGGCAGAATGCTCCCCTTGACTGTACATGTAGTTCAGTGGCAGAGCGCTCCCCTTGACTGCACATGCAGTTCAGTGGCAGAGCGCTCCCCTTGACTGTACATGCAGTTCAGTGGCAGAGTGCTCCCCTTGACTGCACATGCAGTTCAGTGGCAGAGTGCTCTCCATGACTGCACATGTAGTTCAGTGGCAGAGTGCTCTCCATGACTGCACATGTAGTTCAGTGGCAGCGTGCTCCCCTTGACTGCACATGCAGTTCAGTGGCAGAGTGCTCTCCATGACTGCACATGTAGTTCAGTGGCAGAGTGCTCCCCTTGACTGCACATGCAGTTCAGTGGCAGAGTGCTCCCCTTGACTGTACATGCAGTTCAGTGGCAGAGTGCTCTCCATGACTGCACATGTAGTTCAGTGGCAGAGTGCTCCCCTTGACTGCACATGTAGTTCAGTGGTAGAATGCTCCCCTTGAATTTGCACCCTGGTTTTTACCCTAAAATTCCACCCAACAATATAAAAAATGGAAAAAAGGGAAAAAGGTTTTGTCACATGCTTATACACTAAAGAAAAACCCAGAAAATGTGTACTTTAATGATACTAGATTACAATTATACAGCTAAATAATGTTTTTACCTAAGAAGACTTCACTGTCCAGTGTTTAAACTGCTCTGTTTAAAATCACTTCCATTTAACCTCTGAGTTGCCTCAGACAACTTAAATACCATGGCATGCCGAGATCAAAGGACAAACTTGAGCCACTCTATATGTTCTCATGGTGTCCAAGGAAGAAAGGACTAGGTAATGATGAGAAAGTTATGGTACAAATACATGAGGCTGAAAAAACATAATGTGATCTCATGTTAAAGCTAAATAAACAGTAACAATTTTGTCTAAAAAAAAAAATCAAGAAACAAAGATACAGGGAAATGCAGGACTGGCAAAACTGAAGGGACAGTAACTGCCCGCTAGAGTGGTTTCTCTAAATTTTGCTATGACTACTCTCTAATCTACACACAGCACAACATAATCACCAAATGCCTGAAGGGCTAAAGTCATGTTAAGATGCCTATGGAGTGAGAGCACCGTCCACCGTCCACAGCACTAACATTTCTCAGTGCTCCTCCCATTAGGTTTAATCCATAACACAGGAGGAGAGGGAGGACAGGCAGAAGGAAGAAAGACGTGAAAAGATTATCTTGAACTGGAATAGCAAAACTCCAAATCTTTCACTACCCTGTATCAGGTTTTGTGAAGCTGGTAATTATGGCACTGGAGCATCAGGGAGGAATAGACAAAGCAACAGAATAGAGCAGAAAGCCCAAAAATAGGTCCTTCTGTCCAAATAGATCAAGAGAATAGGACAGAAGGATCCACGGGACTGGGAGGTAGCTCAGGCAGCACAGAGACCTGACTTAGATCCCCATGAAAAATGCTAGGCATGATGAATAAATAAACAAGGAAGTCCGGATGCTGCCTGTCATCTACTACACAGATGACAAAGCAGAGGAATGGTACCATGTCAGCTGGATGTCCTTATGTGAGAAGTAAATCCACCTTCCATCAACACAAGGTCAGGGCTTGGTGGACTGGATCTAAGTAAGCTTTCAGAAGATAACCCAAAAAGATTACGCTGATAACCTTCAAGTAAACCAACAGTTGAGAAGAAAAAGAAGTGAGGTTTAACAAATAAACACCATGTAACCATACCAGCTCAAAAGATAGGGTACCATGGGCAGGCACACAGGCCCCTGACTTCTCCTAGTCTCAGCCACCCCTCAATATCCTTAAAGCTCTGGGTACACATTTCTCCAAAGATAATCTTAAGAGAGTAAAAAAGGTAATCTACAAATTTTAAGCAAATATTAGGATTTATATCCAAACATACATAAAGAACTCTTTTAATCAATGAGAAAAAAAATCTATTATAATAATGAATAAAAATTTGCAAAGGTGTTAATGAGATAGCTCAGTGGGTAAAGCAGCCAAGCTAACAGTGACCTTAGCTCAATCCCTAAACCCACACAATGGAAGGAGAGATCTGACTCTGGCAAACAGCCCTTTGACCCTCATGACTAGCTATGGCATGACACTCACACACACCAAGAATAAAGTAATAAACAAATCACTTGAAGAAGTACTGCATCTGAAGAGATTATACACATGAGCAAACCACAAAACTAGTTATTAGTGCCACTGCTAACCAAGAAAATACACAAACGTTAGAACCATAAAAGATACCACTAAGTACACACTGAAATGCTTACAATTCCGAGGACTAACAACACTGAGTGCTGACAAGAACTTGATGTGAACTTCACATTTTTGATGGACATGTGGGTGTGTACAAGCACTGAGAAAATTTGTTCAGTGGCATCTTATACAGCTGAACATATAGTCTGTGATCCACTAGCTCTACTCTGGGTCTAAACCCAAAGTTAAAAACACCCTAGAGCATTCACTTGAAGTGATGTAAGATTATCACCAGTTTCAAAAAAGAAAAAAAAAAAAAAGAAAAGAAAAGGGAAATGGCAGAATGTAAAACGAACAAGCAAACAAAAAAAGTTAATACAGAAAAATAATAGCATCAAAAAAATAAAAACATTTTTATAATTAGTATGCTGAGAAAGTTAGGAGTAAAGATTTTTATTCATGGAAAAAGAAGAGTAAATGATCACAACAAGACAAGTCACTCAAAATCAAAAACATGATCATCGAAATACAAGCTATGAAGAGCTAGAAATTAAAAGTCAAGGAAATAGTTCACAAAATAAAGGAACAACAAAATCAAGAATATAAAGGAAAAACAGGCAAATAAGAGGAAAATTCTAAGAAGCCAAATTACACATAGAAAGATTAAAATCTTGGAGGATTCAAAAGAGAAGGAAATTTAGAAAGTAAAGATTAAAGAAATGTTCCCCAACAAAGGTTAACAATGACTATTGATTCAACCATTTTCCTGAAACTGTGATACAGTCATTGGGAGCACAGCAGCAGAGCAGGAGACCACATCCATCTCCCACTGGAGTGGGAGGAGCCCAAAGGATAGCAGCAAGAACTGTGATGGCAGCACCAGTGATGTGCGTTATTTTGAAACACGGAGAGAACTATAAAGAGACATTTTTTTAATTATCCCTTGGACTTTCTGGATGTTGCTCAGTGGTGGGGCACTCATGTGGCAAGTGCAAAGCCCAGAGGTTCACTCCCCAACACTGACAACAAAATTCTTGGACAACTTCACATAAGTCATCATGTCTTATAAGGGACTGGGAAAATAAACACTAAGGGGTGAGTGAGGAAGTTATGAATATTTTCATTTTTAATTTACATAAAATGTTTCAACTGCAACCCTTGCCTCCATAAAAATGGTAAGTTGATATCTCAAAACTGTCTTTTTCTCTTGGCCTCAACCATCATTATCGAGATCTCCAAAGGTTATGAAGATTATTGGTACTCTAATATTCAGCTTCCTATTTTATTATTTATTAAAAATGCTGAGCTATGCTCTCACATCTAAATATTCCTATTGGCAGCACTAGTCTCTTGGCTCTTTTGAAGACTCCACACAGAAGCAACTGATCAGATGACAAATCTTATCAATTATCTCATGGCTTTATCTGTTATTTCCTACCTTTCTATCACAATTTCTATAGCCATCTTCCAGCCCTAAGTCAATCCTTATGCCAAGTACAATAGCTACATGAAGGATTCTATTAAGAATGTTCTCCCTATATTCCTGTATGTGATGGTATTTTGTTTGTGCTCTAACAAATAAAGCTTGCCTGAAGATCAGAGGGCAGAGCCAGCCATTAGTTAACCATAGAGGCCAAGCAGTGGTGGCTCACACCTTTAATCCCGCACTTGGGAGCAGGAAATAGGAAGTGATATGGCCGAGCAGAGAGAGGAATATAAGGTGGGCTGAGATCAGGAGCTGCCCTTTTTCAGCTGAGGAGTTGGTGAAGTAAAAGGTGACTATGGCTGGCTGCTCCTTTGTCTCTCTGATCTTTCAGCATTTACACCAATATCTAGCTCCAGGTTTTTATTATTAAGACCAATTAGAATTCATGCTACATCACTACTTTATAATTTTTAATTGAATGTGTATGAGTGTGTGGTCTGTATGTATGTTTGCACTACTTCTATGCCTAGTGCCCTCTGAGTCCCAAAGAGAGCATTGGATCCCATAGACCTAGAATTACTGATGGTTGTGAGCTGCTGAGTGGCTGCTGGGAATGGAATCCTGGTCCTCTGGAAGAGAGCAAGTGCTCTTAAGCACTGAACCAACTGTCCAGCCCTACTTTTAAAGACTATATGCTCTTTTACTCCTGTTGATCACCCCATTTACTCACAACATGGTATACTATATTCATCTACCTCCCTTTGTCATACTAAGACAGAAGGGACATTGTCTTATGCACTGCAGTATTCTTGTAGAAAGTACCTAACACAAATTAATGTCTCAAAAAATGACATAAGTGGATAAAGGAATTCCACTCAGTTAATTCAAAATACATTTATACTGACATGGGAACTAGTAATAATCAGAAAAGGAAAAAGAAAAAACATTCAGGTGTGGTAGAATGTTTTTTGTATGATGTAAATAAAAAATTGTTTGTGTCTATGTACGCCACTGTAGAAGTGGGTAAAAAATCAAATAGCCAAGTAGGGAAGGAGGGTGGAGTTAAGACACTTTTTATTAGACTTTTAAAAAAAACAGACATATAAAAATATCGGCTAGCCATGGGCTATGGGCCACGTAATAAAAGATTAATAAAAATGAGTTAATTTTTAAAAAAAGAGCTAGTTAATAATGTGCTTAAGATATAGGCTAAACAGTGTCAAAATATATAAACGTGTGATTTATTTTTTAGGGGGGACAAACGCCACAAACACACAGACCAGGTTCCAAACCACCGGTGTCACACCTGTGCCAGCCAGGTCACAACCTCCCAGACCCAAAAACAGGCCAAAAAAAACTTTTTACAACAGATGGCGTTTAATGTGGGGCTATTTAATATTTTTTGTGGGAGGACTTCTTATTGATATTTTTTTATTGGGTATGAATTAATAAAATTAGGTATAGTGAAAGTAAACTTTTTTTTGTCTTGTGTTTGTAGAGGTATTGTAAAAAAAACAGTCTTTTAGATTAATAACTATTATAGGCCATCTTTTAGGTAGCAAAGAAGGTAAAGGTATATTAGATTGTAGGGTGTCTATGGATTGAATTATTTTATTAATTGTTTTTAAATTTGTTATTAGTTTTTATTTTTTAGACTTTTTTTAGCCACAAATATAGGGGAATTTTATGGACTGGTTGATTTTTTAATATGTTGAGTTTGTAATTGTTTTTGTACTAAATACAAATAAACTAAATATAGTGACTATAATTCCTATTTGAGAGCTATTCTATATGTAATTTTACTATATAAAAATTAAAACCTTTCGCTTTTTTTTTTTGGCCGCGGCAGCCATCTTTCAGTAACTCGGCAAAATGACGAACACCAAGGGAAAGAGGCGTGGCACTCGCTATATGTTCTCCAGGCCTTTTAGGAAACATGGAGTTGTTCCTTTGGGCACTTACATGCGAATCTATAAGAAGGGTGATATTGTAGACATCAAGGGAATGGGCACTGTTCAAAAAGGAATGCCTCA
>PVIH01025638.1:0-20282 GCA_004025045.1 Sigmodon hispidus
AAGTAAACAGTAAAACTATCAGAATAGAACCCTACTTATTCTTTGTGACTTGAAAAAGTCAGAGCAATACGTAACTATTATAAAACCCCCTTACTGTTTCAAATGCATCTCCAAGTAACTGAAATGGTGGCTCTCTTAAGAGGGAGAACTGGCCTCTTAAAGAGAACAGAAGAGAAACCCAGGCTTGACTAGCACTGATATGATGGAGTCTAGACTTTCCTTTTCTTTTGCTTATACCATAGGATAATCAGAAGTAACTAATAATCATGAATAAACAAATGTTCTGGCCAATACCAAAGCTATTATGTCTTGAATCCCATTTTTAAAATTATCTTTCTCAACATAGAAATAAAATTCAAATGATACAAACTTCTGTCCCACCCATACCTCTTTTTAAAACAATTCTATCTGTAACTCCTGTTTCAGAGATCTGACACCTTCATATCAATGCACATAAATGAATCTAACTAAATTTCAAAAAAAGGAAAAAAATTATGTAGAATTTCAATTGGGAAAAATTACAGGATATTACACCTTCCTACTGGTGAATTGAGTTCCATACTACTAATGTATTGTGGCTGTAATAAAATACTATAACCAAAGAAGTTTATAGACAAAAGCATTTATTTTGGTGTATGGTTCTATCATGGCAATGATGCATAGTATTTGATGGCTGGAATGGGAGAAAGAGAGTACATATCCTAACTGCAAAACAGGTGTAAAGAAACAAACCGAACATGGACAATGCCATAACCTCTGAGAGCCTGCTGCAAGTAATAAACTTCTTCTAGTAAGTCTTCACATTCTAAAAGTTATTGCCCCAAATAACAATACCTGTGGGTGATATTATTGCTATGTGTATGCCTGTCAACTGGTTTAAGTAAAATTTCTTGATCCTATGGGCCTTTCTTACTAAAACTGGGGAAACTGTTTATATTCATGTGTCTTATTTAATAAACTGCCACATGTCCTTATTCCTTATTTTATGCATGTGACTTTTCAGAAACACAAAAATTGTCCTCTCAAAATAAACAGATAATGTTAAATTTTGGGGACACCGAGCAACTTTAATTCTCCATTACTCCATGTCATTTATGAAGGAATAGAACAAAAGGGGGATGAGAGTGGGCGAGACTGAGGGAGGATTAACAAAGTCTGGGAGGAGGAAAGGGCGGGGTGGTATACATACACAACAGCAAATCTTTTTGAATAAATAAATAAAATCTTTCTATTTCAAGTACTAGAGAAATTATGGGCAAAATTATTAACGAATAGTGTAAGATCATCTGTTTTGAAAGAGCTAAAAATAGATAAAACAAATCCTTGGCAAATTAAGAAGCCTTAATGAGACTATCATAAAAGAATACAAAAAAATACTTTGTGCAATCCCAGTATCAGCCAAATATTACCCACAAAGAAGCCAAATGGAAGAAGATAAAATCCATGTAAGACCTCTGAGATATACATTATCATTGTCATCAAAATGTTTCCAATTCTGAAATTTTGTCACCTTGTTATTCAGTATTCTTCTAAACAAAAAAATATTTTTCTACTAATAGAGCTTTACAATGCTGTTATTAACATCATGGTTGCATCAAATGCCAGTTTTTGTTTGTTCTTATCTAAAAGAAGTTTGATATATTTGGATTCAAACTTCACATATATTTTGCATAGATACTTAAGTCTGAATTAAAAGATATATATTTTTTGTCAGTATGTGAATAATACACTTTCTGTTCTCCCTCATATGAAGCTGTGTCAAATGCAAGTCTCATAACAACTAGATGAGAAAGGCTATACAATGTTCAAGACAAAATGCAAGTTATCCCACAGTAAGTTAAATACCTAGACTTGCTCTTAAAACAACTATAAAAAATATATAAAACAGTGAAGGTAATTCTTAGAACTTACTACTTATTATTATAATTGGTTTACAAACAATTAGTTTATTCATCAGCTACTACATATTATTGAGGCCTACAGGTTATGTGTCACCTGAAGTTTCTGGCACATCTGGCCTGAGAGCTAGACTCCCAGACTCACAGCCACTTAGCCCCAAATAACCACACAAAAGATTTTCTTAATTAGAAACTGTTTGGCCTATGGGTCAAGCTCATTACTAACTAGCTCTAACAACTTAACCCATTCTTATTAATTTATATATTATCACATGACTTCATATCTTTACCTGTATTCCATTGCATCTTGCCTTCTTGCCAGCAGTATATTGCTTCTCCCTGACTATGCCTTTCTTCATCTTTTCTTATGCTTAGTTTTCTCCACTTGCTTCCAAGCTGCCTTGCCATAGGCCAAACAGTCTCTTTATTAATCAGAAGTAATCCAAAGTATACAGAAAGACATTCCACATCACTTTCCCTTTTCTATCTAATCAAAAAAGAATGTTTCAATTTCAGCATAGCAAAATTACATATAACAAGCCTCTATCAAGCTAGAATTAGAGTTACAACAGCCAGCCTATTTGTATTTAGCAAAATTTAAGAAGTATTCTACTAGCTATCTTATTCTTGTGAGTCCAAGGTTTCATATCTAATTTACCTTTTATTTTAACTAAGGAAAACTATAATTATAACTATCTAATTTTTACCTCTATCAAAGACCACAGGAGGATATAATATTTGGGCAAAAAAGGACATTAAAGCAACCTTCATATTCTAAAATGACAGAGACATTTGAGTACCTGAACAGTCACCCTGAGTTCCTTTGTAATGTTGGGCATCAATCTTCAGCCTATAGGCCTAGCAGCTCTTGCAGACTTTTTAGTAAAGTAGAAAGTTTGAAGAGCTGTTCTGTTCAGTTTGTCAAAATTTGTCAGTTGATTCTCCCTATGACCTTTGGAATATCTGACAGTTGTTTTCTGTGAAGCAGGAACCTAAAGGACCATTTTGGCTTGTTTTGTCAAAATTTTAGAAGTTAGTTTTCTATGTAATGTTGGATATCTTTTTGTATTCTGTAAATTATTATTGGATTATTAAAAAAATTTTGGCCTATGTCAAGCCAGCTTATATTCAGGTAGGAAATTCAAACATAGATAAAGGGCAGAGAGGGTAGAGTCACTGAGAGAAGCAATTCAGTCATCCATAAAGCAAGTTGTAATGGGGTATAGGTAAGCAACAAGCCATATGGCAAGACAGATGACTAGAAGTAGGTTATGTTAAGATGTGAGAACTAGTTAGCAATAAGTCTGAGCCATAGTACAAACACTATGTAATTAATACAAGCCATTGTGAAATTATTTGGGAACAAATGGAGCTGTGAATCTAAACCTCAAACTAGGCCAGGTTATGGGTACCAGAGATTCATTTGGACTGTACAGGTAGGCTACACTTATGGATCCTATATGTTCAATTCATACAGCATACTGTCAAGCAGTCAAGACAAGAATTGTCTCTTTTCCAGTGGAGGTAGGCTATACCTATGGGGGTCTTATATGTCCAGTTTATACAGCATACTATCAAGCAATCAAGGCAAGAATAGCTTCTTATCCAGTGGTCAACTTTTTCACAAATAAACTTCACATGGAGGTTCTTCAGTGACCATCATTCTCTTGAAGTAGATTGGTGCTGTCAGGAGCAGACATGTCTCACTGCCTAGAAAAGTCCAGGTTCTTAAAAATCTTATAAATGTCATATTCTGTTTAAATATTACCCATATAATTGGAGTGTTTAAATATTACCCACATAATTGAAATATATCTTTGTATATCTAAAAAATTTAACATGACAGTGTGTTTGATTATAATCATTAATCTATTTTTCTTAATTAAACATTATAATTTTACATTGATAAACATAATACCTTAACAAGAGTAGAACTATACATTCAATATAACAAAACTAACCTAAAATTTGTATCAATAAACCAAAATTTATACTAATGTGTTTTGAAATAACAGCTGATTTTGGATTCAAGTAAATTCAATAATCTATTTTTTACTTTGTTTTTATTTTTTCCCTAAAATAAATTGACTATAACCACTAACCATTTATAATCAACCTTCTTAAAATAAACCATTAGCCATTTATAAATAATATTTTGAGAGTTTGGGCATAGCATTTTATAAACTACTTTCTAATCATTGGGGGCACTGGAAATCTTATGGGGGTCCTGAAGTTGGATTATTTTAGCAGCTTTAAAGGTAACATAATCAGCCCTTCCCATCAGAAATTTTCAAGTATTCTTTTTTAATCAAATAATATTAGACTATAAATAAATCCCAGATTTTCATTTTCTGTAGAAACAAAAGCAGAAACTTTTATATTTTTGAAGAATAAAAGTCTTATTTTTATTTATGTATCACCTTGTTCCTACTACCTTCCTCCTCCCAAACCCTCCCAGTCAGTCTTCAGCCTCCCTCCTCCCTATCTCCCATTCCCTCACCAGAAAGGACAAGAGATCCCAAGGTGGATTAGCTCAGCATCTACTCCAGGCAAGTCCAATTTCCTCATCCTAATATCCAGACTGGGTTAGGTGTTCCTCTGGAGGGAATAGGCTTCCAAGGTGCCAGTCCATGCAAAGAAGCACAGTCTGAACCTTCCCCTTGAGGCTCCACATACTGCCCATGCTAGTGAACAGTTGCCTATCCTTGAAGGGCTTAATTCCCTTTGCAGATGGTTCCCAGGTGGCTGTTTTTGATTCAGTGAGTTTCCCCAGAGGTCCAGTCAGCCATTACTGTGAGAATTTTCCTCATAGTCCTTATCATCTTATTCATATAGAGACACTTCCCCCATTATCAGATGGACTTGAGACTCAGCCCAGTGCTCAGCCATGTATCATTGCCTCTACTTCTATTTATTGTTGAATGTAAGGTCTGTGATAGCACTTAAAGTGGTTATTCATTTGATAATGGGGGATGTCCTGTTCAGGTAACACCTTCATTATTGGTTGGAGGCCAATGCAGAGACATCCTTTGAGTTCTAGAAGGTTTCCCTTGTCTTTTTCCATCCCCATATTTGCTTCCTTCATTTTTGATCCCTATCTCTTTTATTTCCTTTTGCGGGGGTTGGGATGGAAGTGTTTATTTCACTTACAGTTTCATAGGACAGGCTATCACTGAGGGAAGTCAAGTCAGAAACTCAACTATGGCAAGAACCTGAGGCAGGAGCTGATACCAGCACAGGTGATTTAGGAGTGCTGCTTACTGGCTTACTTCTCTCTGCTTGCTCAGTTTTTCTTTCCTGTTCTGACCAGGACCACAAGCCCACAGATGGTACTGCTCACAGGGGGACATATCCTGCTGCATATGTCACCAATAGAAAATGTCTCACAGGCTTTCTCACGGGCCAGCCTGGTGAAGGAGTTTACTCAGTTTATGGTCCATTTTTCCAAATGATTCTAGCTTGTGTAAGTAAACTTAAATTAGCCAGCACAGGTGGCATCTTTACCCACTGAATTGTAAACTTTTTAAGGTGGATGCATGTCTATGCTCTCCTGAAACACATAGATACTTGAAGGCAGCCTTGCAGAAGCCTTGCACTTCCAGCCCTGTGCTCTCAGTGGCTGCTGTTGAACCATAACTGGAGTTTTGAGGGCTGGTTCATCAATGGACTTACCTGCTACTGCTGTGTTCTCCCATAAGCATCAGGAACTGTAGCCTCCTCTATGTCTGCTATTGATAACTATCTGTGACTTCCCTATGGTTGAGTCCTGCCTCATGCCCAACCAGCACACATCTGCTTCCCTCTTGAGTTTCCCACAAGCATAGCAAAACCCTTGTTCTATAGAGACAGACTCTACTTAGCCTTTCCCAAGGCACATCTCTGGCTACCCACCACACTAGAAGTTTCCTCTAGGGATTATCTTCAAAGCCAACACACTTTCCTTTTCTCTTGAATGGGCCAAGGCAGTGGGGGAGACTGGGCTTCTTCACTGTCTTCCAGATTATGCTGCTGAGTTATCCCCAGGTCTTCTGACTCTGGAGCCCTCTAATATCATTTTAACACTTATTTCTGACTTGCCAAAGCTTTTTCAAGTGATCTAAATATTTTCTAATATTCTATATATTCTAATTTCTTTTTAAATTACATTATTTCTTTTTTAATTTCATGTATATATGTATTTATTATTTGGTGTTTTTACATCATGCGCCACATCAAACTCAGGTATCCGACTTCTCAGAATCATGTCCTCTTTTATGGTCTCCCAATTTACAAAACTGACCAGTCATGCTGTTCATTTACTTACTGGAGCATACTTCAACTCCTTGTGGCCAGACTCTTAAAGAAAACAAGTCTTTCCTTACCCACACTTCTGACAAAGGACATCAATGCAAATGTGAGGCATTGTGCCATTTAGGTATGTTCAAGCCTTGTTTTCTTGTGTACAATGACCTCTCTCTTTTTATTTTTTATAAAGTCCATTAATGAGTGAGTACATCCCTTGCTTCTTTTTCTAGGTTTGGGATAGCTTGCTCAGAAGGATATTCTCCTTATCCATTTATTTCCCTGCAGATTTTAAGATATCATATTTTCTTTTTTTTAAAGTCTTAGTTTTCCTCATCACAACTTTATACATTATGGTTGTATAAAAGGAAAAATGAATACTTAGTGCCCTTTGAGAATCTGAGTTGTGATAGTGAATGAATTTAAATATTTAGCAGTAGTTTAAATTGGATTAAATATTTCTTTTTCCTTCTTTATTTTTTATTATGAATAAAGTCCCATTTTCTATCCACATATATCCTTATTCAAGGTCCCTTCCCCCTCCCACCCCCTCAGGTCACTCCCTCTTTTCCACATCTCCTCATCTCCTCCCCAGCATGGACAGGAGGTCCCAAGATTCCAATATTGCTCAGTACAGCATCCACTCCTGGTAGATGCAGTTTCACCCCCAACATCTAGACTGAGTCAGGTATTCCTCTAGAGGGAGTGGGATCCAAGGTGTCAGTGCAAGTCCTCCAAGTGGTTGTGGTTTGGGTATGTACCTAAGAGTGGTATTGCTGGATCCTTGAGGAAATGCATTCCTAGTTTTCTGAGAAACCAACATTCTGCATTCCAGAGTGGCTGAACAAGTTTATACTCCCACCAATGGAGGAGTGTTCCCCTTGCTCAGCATCGTCTCCAACATAGGCTGTCATCTGTGTCTTTTTTCTTAGCCAATCTAACAGGTGTCAGGTGGTATCTCAAAGTTGTTTTGATTTGCATTTCTCTGATGGCTAAAGATGTGGAACACTTTGTCATGTCCCTTTCAGCCATTTTTAATTCTACTGCTAAGAATTTCCTTTTCAGTTCTGAAGCCCATTTTTTATTTGGGTTTTTCAGGGTTTTGGGCTCTAGTTTCTTGAGTTCTCTATATATTTTAGAAATCAGTCCTCTATCACTTGTAGGATTGGTAAAAATCTTTTCCAATTTCTGTAGGCTGTCATTTTGTCTTATTGACTGTGTCCTTGTCTTTACAGAAGCTTCTCAGTTTCAGGAGGTCACACATTGATTTTTATTCTTAGTGTCTATGCTACTGGTGTTATATTTAGGAAATGGTCACCAGTGCCAATGTGTGGCAGGGTATTTCCCACTCTCTTTTTTTTGTTTTTTAAATTTTATTCATTTTTTTTGCCTTGGTGTTTACTTGGAACTCAAAATTGGTGCTACAGAATTGATCCCTGGTCCTCTGGAAGAACAGTCAGTGCCCTTAACCACTGAACCCTCTCTCCAGCTCTCCCACTTTCTTTTCTATTAAGTTCATTGTAGCTGGGTTTATGTTGAGGTCTTTGATCCACTTGGATTTACATTTTGTACAAGGTGATTGGTTTGGATCTATTTTTATTTTTCTGCACACTACCATGCATTTATGCCAACATCATTTTTTGAAAATATGTTTCTTTCATTGGATACTTGGGCCTCCTTGTCCATAATCAGGTTTTCATAGCTTTTTGGGTTAATGTCAGGAGCATCAATTTGATTCCATGGATTCACAGGTCTGTTTTTATGCCTCCTGAGGTTCTTCTGTTAAGAAAAATTATTTTGGCAATCTAGCCTCCATGTTATTCCAAATAAAACTGAGTATTTTTCTTTCAAGGTCTGTAAAAAATTGAGTTGGGAGATTTTGATGGATATTGCATTGAATTTGTAAATTGCTTTTGGGAAGCTTTCCATTTTTACTATGTTGATGCTACCTATCCAGAAGCATGGGAGATCTTTCCATTTTTTTTTTTTTTTTGATATTCTCTTCAATTTCTTTTTTCAGTGATTTAAAGTTTTTGTCAAACAGATCTGTTACTTCTTTGGTTATAATTACACCGAGATACTTAATGCTATTTGCAGCTATTATGAAGGGTGATGTTTCCCTTATTTCTTTTTCATACCTTTTATCATTAGTGTATAGGAGGGCTACTGATTTCTTTGAGTTAATCTTGTGTGCTGCTATATTGCTGAAGGTGCATTTTAGCTATAGAAGTTCTCAGGTAGGATTTTGCAGGTCCCTTATGTATACAATTATATCATCTTCATATAGAGATAGTTTATTTTTTTAATTTTTATCCTCTCGATCTAATTTTGTTCTCTAGTTGCTTTAGTAAAAGCTTTAAGAACTATATTGAAGAGATAAGGACAGATGGGACAGCATTTTCTCATTTCTGGTTTTAGTGGGATTGCTTTGAGTTTCTCTCCATTTAGTTTGATGATGGCTGTTGGCTTCTTGTAAATTGCCATTATTGTATTTAGGAATTTTCCCTATATTCTTGATCTCTCCAGAACTTTTATCCTAAAGGAGTTTTGGACTTTGTCAAAAGTTTCTTAAGCATTTTAGGAGATTATCATGTAGATATTTTTAAAATTTGTTTATATGATGGATGATATTTATAATTTTTTGTATATTGAACCATCTCTGCATTTCTGGGATGAAGCCTACTTAATCATGATGGATTATTTTTTTATATTTTGTTGTAATCAGATTGCCAGATTATTTTTGATTATTTTGCATCAATTTTTATAAGGAAAATTGGTTTGTAAGTCTCTTTCTTAGCTGTATCTTTGTGTGGCTTGTGTATCAGGGTGATTGTGGCATCATAAAAGGAGTTTGGCAGCATTCCTTCAGTTTCTACTATATGGAATTGTTTGTTGAGTATTGGTGTCAGTTCTTTGAATGTCTGGTAGAACTCTGCAGTAAGACTATCTGGTCCTGGATTTTTTTTTTTTTATTTGGGGGACTTATAATAACAGCTTCAATTTCCTTTGGGGTTATACTTTTGTTTAGGTCTTTAATCTGCTCTTGATTTAATTTGGTAATTGGTATTTGTCCAATATGCTGTCCATTTTTTTTAGGTTTTTCATTTTACTAGAGTAAAGATTTTCAAAGTATAACCTGATAATTCTGTGGATCATTTGGCTGTCTGTGGTTATGTGTTTGTTTTCATTTCTGATTCTGTTATTTGGATACTCTCTGTCTTTTGGTTAGTTTGGATGAGGGTTTGCCTATCTTGCTCATTTTCTCAAAGAAACACCTATTTGATTCATTGATTCTTTGTATTGTTCTTTTTGTTCCTATTGTACTGATTTGAGCCCTAAATTTATTTCTTGCCATTTACTTCTTCCAGGTAAATTTTTTCTAATTATTATAATTCCTTCAGCTAAATTGTTTGGTCTCATTTTTTATCATATAGTCATCTAGTGCTATAAATTTCTTTCTTAACACTACTTTCATTGTGTTCTGTAAGTTTGGGTATGTAGTAGAATCATTTTCATTAAATTTTTGAAAGTCTTTGTGTGGATATATATTAAATGTTTAATAAATCCTGAGATATCAGGGAGACCAAACAATCAAATTCTAGGCCAACTGCTCAGAAAATTCTTGATTCTTAAATACAAGGATAAACAGCTCAATCACACACACCTTTAATCCCAGCACAGGGAAAGCCATAACCTAAAACCTTTATCCCATAACTTCAGAGACAGAACTTCTTCTGTTTCTGTGAGTTCAAAGCTACATACCTTTAATCCTAATCTGGATGTGATTGTGTATATAAGGGCTCAAAGAAACCAGGCAGAACAGTAGGGACTGGCAAAAGTGAGAGGCAGAATTGACCTGAAGCAAGGTTGAGGAAATTGCAAGACAGCTGGTAGAGAATTGACTGTGTTGCTACCTCTCTGATATTTTAGCCTTTCCCCAATATTTGGCTTGGATTCTCATTCATGCTACTCCATTTGATACTCAACTTTAGCACACAAAAAAGCCACTTACTGGCCAGAACAATGAGAAGGCTAAAATAATCGAAAAAAGAAGCAGAGCCAGGGACATAGAAGTCTCCTAACACCAATTTCTTGCAGAAGAAGAATATTCTGATATTGAAAGGCAATCTCTATAAAATTCACACTCTTGATTTATGCCACATGGTAGCACTGAGTACTTGGTACCAGATAGGAGTAGGAAAGAAAACCAGGTCATTTACAAAAATAATACAAAGCCCAAAGAAAACTTTCTACATTTTGCAGAGATTATCTGCAGCAGTAAATAGGATAGTACCAGATTCAGAACCAAGGCAAATAATAATTGAATCACTGATATTTGAGAATGCTAATACACACTGCAAAGAAAAAAAACAAAACATAAGATCATTAAAACCAAGATCAGCACCCTTAGAGGATTGGATTCATGAAACAATAAAAATTCTTATGAAGGTGATAATAATAGGGTAGGAGAGGTCATTTCTATAGGTATAAAAAAGGCAAAATGTTAAATGCTATAGTTATGGAAGGCAAGGTCTTATACAAAGAAATTGTAATCAAGGTGTTTCCAGGAACAATGTCTCTGTAAGAAATAAGCACAAGACAACACTCCTTTGTCCTGGAGTACGCAGGATGTGTGGAAAAGATAAGACACTGGACTAATGAATGTAGGTCATCAAGAAACAGACAAGGTAACCTTCTGTCTTCAGAACATGCCCAAAAGGGGCTTTCAAAAGCCCCCATATGCAATCCAGAGCAATCTTATCTTGCAATCATGGAGGATACACCTCCCCAGAACAATTAAGGAAATTAAAACCTATAAAGAAAACTACACTACATGATATAGTACCTATAGAAAAAGAAAAAACAAAGGAAAAAATGTATAAAAATATTCTGGCAAATATCTATTAATGAACAAAGGCCAAAATTAACAGTACAAAAAATGTTGTTTTTCAAGGTTTATTGGACACATGGGTAGATGTATCAATAATTTCACCAGAGTCATTGCATTCAAGTTGGCCCCTTCAGGAGGTAAATATTCAATTTTTGGGGATTGGGTCATTACCCCAAATAAAACAAAGTAAAAAATGGCTTGAATGTATAGGACCAGAAGGACAGAGAGAAATATTAAAGCCATATGTGGCTAACATTGCTATAAATTTATGGGGGACAAGATTTATTACAACAATGGAACAGACATATTAACATTCCTCCAAACACAGAAATAAATCATAAACTAATACATATTTCTGGGAGAAATATTAGACAGTATTATGAGAAACAGTCACAAACTATTCAAGCTGTCCAGAAATAAGGCACAACAGATCTTTCAAAGACATTCACAGTACTACCTTTAAAGTGGCTAACAGATAAGCCTATATGGATTAAGCAAAGGCCATTAACAAAAGAGAAATGCAGGCCTTAGAGCAGCTGATGCAAGAGTAGTTAAATGCTCAGCATATAGAGGAATCAACAAGCTCTTGGAACTCTCTGGTATTTGTCATTAAAAAGAAATCTGGAAGTAGAGTATGGTAACAGATTTAAGGGCAATAAACAAGGTGATCCAGCTGATAGGTTCTCTACAGTCTGGAATTCCTTTGGCTTCTCTTTTACCAAAAGAATGGCCTATTGTAGTTATTGATTTAGAAGACTTTTGTTTCACAATACCTTTAAAAGAATAAGATAAAGAAAAATTCAACTTTATAGTGCCCACTTATAGTAATTCTTGGCCTGTAAAGAGGTATCAGTTGAGGGTCCTCCCTCAAGGAATGTAGAATACTCCTATGCTATGTCAGAATTTTCTACAAAAGCCAATAGGAAAAAAATTCACAACTAATTCCCAAAATCCATAGTATATCATTATATGGATGACATCCTACTGGCAGATTCAAACACTTATACTCTAGAAAAAATGCTTAAGGAAGTGAAAATTTTGTCTGCGTGGGGTTTACAAATAACCCCTGAAAAAAATACAAAGGGAAGATTCCATTAATTATTTAGGTTATAAAATAGACCTTAAAAAAATAGACCCCAAAAGGTACAAATCAGGAGAAATAGATTAAAGAATTTAAATAACTTTCAGAGATTACTAGAAGACATTGCCAATTTATGACTCACTATCAGAATAAAAAATGATAAACTCGATAATTTGTTTAAAACCTTAAATGGTGATAAGGACTTAAATAGTCCAAGATAATTGTCACCAGAAGCTGAGAGAGAATTGGCTTTAGTAGAAAAGAAATTTCATGATGCACATGTGGATCGTGTGGACCCAGGCCTTAATTTCATCCTAGTTATCTTGCCCTCTAAACATTCCTCTATGGGAATTTTAATACAAAGGCAAAATGTTATATTGTAATGGATATTTCTACCACATAAACCGAGTAAAAAATTAAGGACATATGTGGAAAATATTTCTGAATTGATCTTAAAGGAAAATTAAGACTTCATCAATTAACAGGAATGGACCCAGCAGAGATTGTTGTATCTTTAACTAATGAAGAAATTGGCCAATTTTGGGTAGAAATTGAACCTTGGAAATGAGCTTGCAGTAATTTTTCTTGGGAGATATTAACAACAGATACCCTGAATTTTTAAAGAAAACATATTGGATTCTTCCTCATGTTGTATGTATAAACCACTTACTGAAAACCCCACATTTTATACCAATGCAAGTAAGTCAGGAAAGACAGGTTACAAATCAGAAAATATAAGTAAAATGGCTCAAAGCCCTTATAATTGTGCTCAAAAGACAGAAGTATATACTATTGTAATGGTATTAATGGATTTTACCCAAGCTCAAATCATAGTCACTGACTCTCAGTATACAGAGTTACCTTACACATTGAAACTGCTAATTTTATTAATGATGAATCAAAATTAATTTCATTATTTATTCAGTTACGCAAAATAGTCAGGAATGGATATCATCACTTTTATATAACACATATTCAATCCCATGCAAGAATGACACATTCTTTAGCCCAAGGTAATAATGAAGTTCATAAATTATAAATAGAAAATATGCTACAGGCCTCAGAGTCTTCATAAAAAACATGACATCAATAGTAAAGGATTAAAAATAGATTTCTCCATCACTTGGCAACAAGCCAAAGAAACTGTAAAAAGATATCTCACCTGTTCCTTTTATATCCATTTCTATTACCAGCAGGGAGTAACCCTATAGGTATACATAGAAGTGAAATCTTGCAGGTGGATGTGTTTTATTTTACAGAATTTGGAAAATTAAGATGTGTCCATCATTCAATAGATACGTTTTCAGGATTTCAATGGAAAATTGCTTTGAGTTCACAAAAGGCTGATTCTGTAATCACACATTTTCTAGAAGTTATGGCCATCAAGGAAATAACCTGTAGAGATTCAGACAGACTATGCTCCTGCATTTGTCTATAGAAAATGAAACAATTTTTTGCTTATTATAATATAAAGCATATTGCTAGAATACCACATAAGCCTAAAGGGCAAGCAGTCATAAGAAATCAAATGAAACTCAAAAGAGATGCTAAATAACCAGAAAGGAGTAACAAAGACCACTAGAACTGGACTACATAGTGCTTTATTAACTTTGAATTTTCTCAATGCTAATGAGAAAGTCAAAACAGCTGCTGAAAGGCATTGGACTATAGAAAAAAAGGAATCAGCTAAATCACCCTATTTCAAAGATGTATTGACCTCAGAATGAAAGCCAAGCTATGTGCTAAGTTGGGAAGAGGTTTTGCTTTTTATTTCCAAAGGTAAGGAAAAGTTATGGGTACCATCAAAGTTAATTAAGACTCAGTTTGAACCAGAGAAACTTCATGAAAATAAGAACGGATGGCTCACCTAGCAATACTACAATTCTTACAAGTTGTAAGAAAATGCAAAGTGTTTGGGCAGGTTTTAGTTTGTATCTGTACAGAAAGTCAGAAATACCCATCTTCAAGAAGTTCAAAGGCCATGGGCATTTAGACATGTACAACAGAAGGGAGGCTGTCCAGAAAAATTCAGAAGCAAAAGAATATCACATCTATTTGTACCAATATACTCTAGGTGGTAAAATCTTTCTTCTTAACCTCTAACTTTAATTACAAGATAAGTTGAAGTCCCAGTTAAATTATAAATTAAATGTGCCTTTGGAGTGTGGCTCTCTTCTTCTCTAACCCAAGCATACTTGTTAAAGAAAAAGGCAAAATCTCGGTACTATATCAGAAGAGCCACCAGGTATGGGACAGAAGAATGACTAAAAAATGGGATAGTTTCTTTGTCACTAATTTTATTCTGAATAAACATGTATGCATTTAGCTTTCTGTATGTTGTGCTAGGTTTTAGTCATTTATCAGTTTTCTGCAGTATTCCATGAAAAGGCCTAATATTAAACTGGAAGTATCCAAAAGGAAAATGAGTCCCCACAATGAGGATATTACATGGGTTATGACAATGCCACCAGGCTGACAAATACCAACCAAAGATGAGATTTAGACTACAAACTGCTCAGGACATTTTCAACGTGGCTAGCATCACAGAGTACTCTAGCCAGGACCTGACACAAGCCATGCACTTTCCTGTTATTCAGAGACTGGATAACAAATCTTACAGCTACACATTTCAGGACGTGATAATCCTTAATGCTTTTCTAAAGCCATGGAATGATGCCACTGCAAAATACATATAACAATATAAAACAACAAGGCAACATCAGAAGAAACTTGTGGTTCTACAACTAAAAGACCTGAACAGAGAAATGAAGAGGAAACAGTAGAAAACAACACCAAAAACACCCTTATGAAGATTATTTAAGCACTCAAAGAAGATATAAAAAATTTCCATAAACAAAGAAAAGAAAATAAAAACAAAAAATTGGAAAACTTGAACAAATTCTTGAAAGAAAACCAAGAAATAGTAAGCCAAAAAATAAAAGAAGCATTCCAGGAACTAAAAAGTAAAATAGAAGCAATAAAAAGGGCAAAAAAATGAGGCAAAGGTGGAAATAGAAGATCTAAAGAGCAGGGACTACAGATACAAGCAAAACTAACAGAATACAAGAAATGGAAGAACGGATTACTGGAGTAGAAGACTCAGTAGCGGAAATAGATCAGTCAAAGAAAATAATAAAGCCAGAAAAGCCATAACACCAAATGTTCAGGATTGTGGGATATCATGAAAAGGCCTAACCTGAGAATCATAGGAAGAGAAGAAAGGGAAGAATACCAGCTCAAAGGCACAGATAATGTATTCAATAAAATCATAGAAGAAAACTTTCCTAACTTAATGAAGAAAATGCCTATAAAGATACAAGAAACTTACAGAACACCAAATAGATATGACCCTCCAAAAGTCTGCTTGCACATTAAAATCAAGCCACAAAACATATGAACAAAGAAAAAGTTTCAAGAGCTACAAAAAAAAGTTGCAACTTACCTATAAAGGTAGACCCATCAGAATAATACTGACTCTTGAATGGAAACAATGAAAGCAAGAAGGGCTTGGTCAGAAGATGTACAGAAACTAAAAGAGCCTAGACTACTATACCCAGAAAATTTATCAGTCACCATAGATGGAGTAAACAAGATATTTCATGACAAAGTCAGACTGAAATAATACCTATTTACCAATCAGGGCCTTCAGAAAGCATTAGAGGGAAAATTCCAACCTAAGGATCCCAGATACACCCATAAAACCACAAACATTCAATAATCCCCCAGGGGGGAAAAAAAAACAGAGAAAGGAAATACTTATAAGCTACCACCAAAAATAGCAGGAAACATCAATCAGTGGAAAAAAATATTCCTTATTATCAATGGATACAACTCACTTATAGAACGACACACACTAACAAGATGGATACAAAAACAGAAGCCATCCTTCTGCTGCATACAAGAAACACATCAAACACAAAGACAGACACAGGATCAGAAGAAAGGGTTGGGTAAAAATTTTCCAATCAAATGGCCCTAAGAAACAAGCTGGGATTGCCATGTTAATATCTAACAAAGTAGACATCAAACTAAAATCAATTAAAAGGGACCAAGAGGGACATTACTTATTCATTGCAGGAACAATTGGTGAAGAAGAGATTTCAATCCTGAATAGTTATGCCCCTAATATTAGGCGACTATCTATGTAAAACACTGCTAAAGCACAAGTCCCACATCAATTCTCACAACCTAATAGTGGGAGATTTCAACACCCACTTTCACCCCTGGATAGGTCAACCAGACAGAGATTCAACAGAGAAATAAGGAGTCTAAAAGAGGTTATGATGCAAATGGATTTAATAGATATTTACGGAAACTTCCACCCAAATGCAAAGGAATATACATATTTCTCAGCTCCTCATGGAACTTTCTCTAAAATTGACCACATAATTGGTCACAAAGCAAATATCAATAGATACAAATTACAGAAATAATTCCTTGTATCATATCAGACCACCTGAGCCTAAAGTTAGTGTTCAACAACATCAAAAATCCCATGAAGCCCACCAACATATGGAAACTAAACAATACTCAGCTCAACCAACTCTGGGTCAAAGAAGAAATTAAGAGAAAGAAATCAAAGTCTTCCTAGAATTTAATGAAAATGAATCAGCAACATACCCAAACATGTGGGACACAATGAAAGCAGTCTTAAGAGGAAAATTCATAGCATTAGATGCTTATATGAAAAACCTAGAGAAATCCACACTAGAGAACTAATAGAACAATTAGAAGCAAACTCAACTAGAAGGAGTAGATGGTAGAAAATAATCAAACTTAGAGCCGAAACCAATACAATTAAAGCAAAAAGAATAATACAAAAAAATCAATGAATCAAAGAGTTGGTTCTTTGAGAAATTTAACAAGACAGATAAACCCTTATTCAACATAACCAAAATGCAGAGAGAGAGTATCCAAATCAACAAAATAAAAGATAATAAGGGGGCATAACTACAGATCCCAAGGAAATCCAGAGAATTATCAGATCATACTTTGAAGATCTATATTCCACAAAAATGAAAAACCTAGAAGAAATGGACAGATTTTTGAACAGGTACCATTTACCAAAAGTAAATGAGGACCAGATTAATTACCTAAACAGACCTATATCACTTAAGGACATTAAAGTTGTCATTATAAGCCACCCAAGTATAAAAAGCCTAGGTCTAGATAGTTCCAGTGCAGAATTCTACCAGACATTCAAAGAAGAATTACTACCATTACTCCTCAAACTATTTCACAGAGTAGAAACTGAAGGAATATTGCCAAATTTCTTTTATGAGGCCACAATTACCCTAATATCCAAGTCACTCAATGAGGCAACAAAGAAGGAGAATTAACAGACTAATTTCCCTTCAGGAATATTGATGCTAAAATTTTCAACTAAATTTTGGCCAACAGTATACAACATATCATCCACCATGATCAAGTAGGATTTATCACAGAAATGCAGGGATAGTTTCAACATATGAAAAACCAAAAATGACATACATCTTATAAACAATCTGAAGGAAAGAAACCACATGATCATATCCTTAGATGCTGAAAAAGCCTTTGACAAAGTCCAACAGTCTTTTATGATACAAGAGCCCTGGAGAGATCAGGAAAACAGGGAAAATATATCAATATAATAAAGGCAATTTACAAAAAGTCGACAGCCAACATCAAACTAAATGGAGAAATACTCAGAGCAATCCAACTAAAATCAGGAACTAAACAAGGATGTCCTCTCTCCCCTTATCTATTGGGTATAGTTCTTGAAGTTTTAGGTAAAACAAAATTTTATTTGATTGTATACATAAGGGATCCACAAAATTCTGCCAAGGAACTTCTACAGCTGATAAATACCTTTAGCATTGTAGAAGGATATAAGATTAACTCAAAGAAATCAGTAGTACTCTTATACACTAAAAATAAAAGGGCCAAAAAATAAGAGAATCATCACCCTTTATAGTAGCTGCAAATAGCATTAAATACTTTGGAGTAACTATAGCCAAAGAAGAAACATATCTATTTGACAATAATTGTAAATCACAGAAGAAAAATACTGAAGAGGATATCAAAAAATGGAAAAACCTCCCTTCTTCCTGTATAGGTAGAGTTAATATAGTAAAAATGGCAATTCTACCAAAAGCATTCTACATATTCAACGCATTTCCCATCAAAATCCCAACACAATATTTTATGGACTTTTAAGGAACAACATTCTACTTCATTTGGAATAACAGGAAAGTCAGGATTACCAAAACAATTCACCATCCCTAACTGCAAGTTATACTATAGAGCTACAGTACAAAATACAGCTTAGTACTAGCATAAAAATCAACTTGTGGATCAACGGATTCAAAGTGAGGATCAGAGTATTAGCCCAAAAACCTATGAACACCTGGTATTGGACAAAGAAGCCCAAAAAATTCAATCGATAACAGATGGTATCTTTACCAAATGTTGTTGGCATTGCTGGATGGTAGTGTATAGAAAAATGCAAATAGATCCAAGCCTTTCATCCTGCACAGAACTCAAATCCAAGTGGATCAAAGACCTCAACATAAACCCAGCCTCTCTGAATTTGATAGAAAACAAAGTGGGAAATACCATTCAACAAATTAGCACAGGTGAGCACTTTCTAAATATAACACCAGTGGCAAAGACACTTAAGAACTACAGTCAATAAGTGGGATCTCCTGAAACCGAGAAACTTCTGTAAAGCCAAGGACACTGTCAAAAGGACATGACAGCCTACAGAATGGGAAAAGATTTTCACTAACCCTACAAGTGACAGAGGACTGATCTCTAAGATATATAAAGAACTCAACAAACTAGAACCCTAATCTTGAATAATTCAATCAAAAAATGTGGTCTAGAACTAAATAGGGAATTCTCATTAGAAGAATTATGAATGTCTCAAAACACTTAAAAAAGTGTTAGGCATCTTTAGCCATCAGAGAAATGCAAATCAAAACAACTTTGTGATGCCACATTACACCTGTCAGATTGGCTCAGAGAAAAGACACAGGTCGTAGCCTATGCTGGAGAGGTTGTGGAGCAAGGGGAACATGCCTCCATTGTTGGTGGGAGTGAAATCTTGATCAGTCACTCTGGAATACAGAATGGTGGTTTCTCAAAATACTGGGAATCAATCTCCCCAAGAATCCAGCAATACCACTTCTGGGTGTATACCCTACAGTTGCACTCCAAAGGCATTAATTAGCTCAACTACGTTCATAGCAGCATTATTTGTAATAGCAAGAACCTGGATACAACCTACATGCCCCTCAACTGAAGAACAAATTAACAAACTGGGTCCATCTACACACTGGAGTACTACTCAGCATTAAGAAAAAATGATATCCTAAAACTTGCAAGCAAATGAATAGATTTGCAGAATATTCTCTTGACGAGGTATCACAAACCTAGAAAGATAAGCAGGGGGATGTACTTACTCATTAGTAGACTCTAAGCAAAAAAGCAAAAAGCAAAACATGTCTGAGCTGCAAACCATAACTACTGAACAGCTTGGGATCTGAAACACCTTGGACTGGCAGTCTCCGTGTTGAGGTGTGGAAAGTGGATCTGCCAGGAGTGGATGCTGAACTAAGTCATATTGGGACCTTGGGACCTCCTGCCCTTGCTGTGGAGGAGATAAAGGGATGTGGAAAAGAGAGTGACTGGAAGGTGTGGGAGGGCAAAGGGAGCTTGAACAAGACTATACATGGATAAAAATACTACTTTATTCATAATAAAAAATAAATTAAATAAAGAAAGAAGAAAAAGGGGATATAAATATTATTGTATGTAAGGGTGTATTATTAAATCTACTTTCAAAAATCAATTACTAGATTTAAATATTTTACATTAGATTGGAAATTTTGCATATTGTATAAAAATTGTCTATATTGATTTAAAGTTGAGATTTATTTTGTTATATCTCTATGCTTGTTGAAGGTATTATACAGTTTATCTAACAATGTAATACCAATTGTTAGTCCATGAAAGTTATTATTGCTAGCTATCTAGAATATAAGGAAATGCAAGTTAGTAGTTAGACATTACAATCAAACTTATGCTCAGATATGTTTTCAAGGTCAGATATACTTTAGATGAACAGGTCTTTAAATACTTCAGAGATTCA